>JANPWX010000134.1:735692-748470 GCA_024734555.1 Trochalopteron elliotii | reverse complement strand
CGGGCGGGGCGCGGCGCTCTGAGGGGCGGGAAATGGCAGCTGCTCGCCGCCATCTCGCAGCGTGGGGGTGCAGCGCTCCAGCTTCCCGAAGGGATACCTGTGGTCCGGCGGAGGTGCGAGCGCATCTCTCTTGCCAGGGCCGCCCTCCCAGCGCCGCGGGCTCGCCCCAGGGACAGCCTGGAGAGCGTGTCCGTCTCTGACCCGGGCCCGGTTATGGACTGTCGGCACCGTGCGGTCCGTCCCACACTGCTGTGACCGCCGGGCGAAAAAAAAAAACCCAACGCGAGTAAAGATTAAAACAGAATGTTGCTGCGAAAGTAGCTGCATCCCTCTGTTTACGTTTTTCTGTCTTAGTTTTTCCTGGGACTGAAGGTAAACATGGGATTTCTGCTGCATTAGACAGGGACGGTGGCAGGCAGGGCTGCGCCGCGGCGCCAGCAGAAATTCTCTTTCAGAAAGCTTATTCCTAAGAGAGACGCAGCAGACTTCCAGCAGCTCGTCTTCATCGAGCGGCTTCTTTTCACTCGCTTTTCCTGACACATTCATTGAGCTCCAAGAAACTCAGATCACTTGCCCAAAGCTCTGCGCTGAAACCAGTGAAAAGGCAACTTCCTCCCGAGGCACATGCCAAACTTTCATAATCCGTCTCGAAAGATTCTGGAAAATCATGCTCAGTGTCTGAACAGCTATCTTACATTGCAGAAGTTGTCAGCAGATTGGAAAGCGCTATTTCAGCTGCAACTTCAAATTTACACACACTAAGCCCAATGAGCAGCAGTTCTCGTGGGAAAGGAAAAAAACCCAAAAAGGCAAAAAAAGCAGGTGTGAAAAAATCCAAGATCAGGAGATAAGTTTTTTCTCCAGGAGAGGAACCCAGCAGCGTCTGCAACAGAACAAATCCTGATTGCCCACTCACACTTCTGTTGCCTATGTAGTAGACAGAGGCAACAGAGGAAAGATAAAGTCAATTCCTTGTGACAGAAATTAAATTTCACCGTGTTTAGTAATCTCTGTTCTGCTAAACAAACAGTGTGTGCAGGAGCACAGCAAGACATTTAAGCTTTCTCAACTAAAAATGACAGCTCTGCAAGCGTACTGTAGAGGGAAAGGTCTGGTCAGCAACAGCTGGATTACAGGAAATGAATCTGCAGTCTCAAACTATTTCCCTGAGGATGTGTGATTGGACTAGATATTTCTTCCTCCTATTTCTTACAAGGGAGCTACTACTGAAGAGTCAAAGATCCACCTTCTTACTGCTATGGATGATCCTGCAGTCCTAGGTTAGACCTACAGATAGAAATGCTTGTCTCACTACTTGGTGAGGTGTGAGGTATTCTTTGAAGATTGATATACTTGCTAGTTTTCAAAATATGTCAAAATCAGAAAATATCAAAAAATGTCTTTTAAAATGAAGTCTGGTATGGTCTACTGATCTTTGCTCTCAAGATTAGGCATTGTGGATCACTGGCAGATAAATGGTCTGAGCATATGCTGTAGATAGTGGGTTGCAGGCTCTTGGGAGACCGAGAATATATTTTCCAAAAAGGCTTTTAAAGAAGAAAGTAGTTGTGAAAATGAGTGTCTTGATGGGCAAAGGTGTGGGTCACAGGACTGGCAGGTGGTCCTATACATCTCCCAAATCAGCTGGATTATCCTCAGTTGCTTACTGAGACATCACTTCCCTATTAATCTTGTCTGGCTTATATCCTTAAACAGTTCCAGGTCCAACTACTCCTTCAAGTTTAAAGACACTGTTTGGAGGAAAACACTGAAAGGCGGGCATACATTTTGGACTGAAGTGAAAAATTAATATGATAAAATCAAATATATGCTCTATATAAATAGTTGGTCTTTGGAAACAAGGTATCCTGTGGGGAGAAAGCAAGGACAAAAAAAAAAAAAAAAAAAAAAAAGACAACACAATGCAAGAGAGATTCCAGTGGCTATTCAAGATAAAATTCTTGAAGGCATTTTTTTAAAGCTTATCTCTAATGGTGATTTTTTCTGCAAGACCAAGAAGGTACTTGAATAACAGAAACATGTCCTGAGATCTAGTACATCATTTTACCAGGTGTGCAAACTTGGAGGCAGTGCTCTACTCTCCCTGCTGAGATGGGGAAATAGGGTTGGGAAATTATGGTACACAAAAGCAATTTTGCTATGACTGATGGAAGAAAAAGTTATGTATGGAAACCTGGGGAGTAAGGGAGACAGAGAGGATAGAAAGATTTCAAGTGAGAACTTGGAGCTTCCTCTTGCATTCTCCCCAACAGGCTTAAAGAGTATTGTGATGGTGGAAAGGTATGGAAATTACCAACAAGACCTGAGTGTTCTCCCAGGTCTACCACTGTCACACAAAGCAATCAAAAACTTTTAAAAACAATTTTACTATAATGACAAAGTTAATCATGTCTTGTGTGACAGTTCAAAGTTAGAATTGCTGTAGACACCAAGTTTAATGAGAACTTTCAGAAACAAAAGTTTAGAAAAGTGTTTCCCCATATAACTGAAAAGGAAAATCAAGCAAATAAATCTCATAAATCCTTCCTAGAATATCTTTTTTCATTTTCTGTCATAGCTTGCAGGTCAGATTGCATGGATTAAAAATATTGCTAGGACTGAAAGCATGCCAACTTAGTATCCGAATCTGAAGCCAAGAAAAGCAAGCTTATTCAGTTGTTTTTCTGCATTAAAAAAATGTTGTAGATTAAGAATTATAAGATGCTCCTCTGGTATTTGCTTTTTGCAGGAAATTGCAAAAAATTACATGATGTCATCATTTAAAGGTTCTATTTCTTGTCTAGTAGGGATGCTCAGATTATGTGAACTTTCTTGAAAGAATGTCTCCACCAGTAAGGCAGAATGAAAATCAAGCTGAAAAATACAGCTTACTTTATATCAAATTAATATTACCTCATCTTTGGTTCTTAGTATAATTTCTCTTACTCTGTGTTCTGGCATGACACCACGGTAAATGGAACATCCATCCCTCTGTTAGTTTTGGCCTTTCTATTCTTGAGGCAGGCTGGCTTTCCCCCTTTTGCTCGGGGTAGAGCAGAATTAGGTTCCCTGCCTCTAAGCAGCAGCTGTGGCTCAAGTTATTCCTGTGCAGGGTGAGGACAGGAGGCCCCGGGGAAGCAGCTGTGCTGGTTCGGGCTGATGTGTTCATACACAGTGGAGCCTCTTTCCATGCCCTCGTACTGCACCAATCTTGAAGGACGTTCTCCAATTCCTTATCTGCAGTCTTTTTTGGAGATCAGGAGTCGCAGCAAACCGAATTCCCCATCTTCTCTGGCAATTTGCTTTAAAAGCTGCTCTCTGGCTCCATCTTCTGTTTGGTTGCTTGGGTTTGAGATTGGTTTTTTATGTCTGTTTAGACATAGAGGGGTGTGATTCTTCTAAGTTTTACATATTACAGTTGTTTTTAAAAGCAGGTAATCATATCTTGTGTGACAGTTTAGACAAGCAGAGAGAACCCTGACCTGCGGAAGGAAAGAGTGGCCCAGAAAGGAGGGAGCTGAAGGTTCCCAGCTCTGCTGTCAGCTCTGTTTACAGATTCTCCTGTTCTGCAAGATTGTTACTCTTGTTACAAGACAAGGTGGAACGCTTTGACCAAAAACCCAGCAACATGTTCTGTTTTGGTGTAATTGTACTTTTCTGCATAGTTATGACCATTACATGATCTGCCAATATATGTGACATCTCTCATACATTTCAGCTGAATCTGTCAAGCACTGAGGCCACTGAGTAGGCATAGGACAATTTAATAAACAGATTGGTCTTTCTGTGGATGCTATGAAAAACAGCCCTTTTACAAAGTGCTGAACAATAAGAGTAGTAGTAAAAGTCATGAAAAGAGGCCTCTAATAAAGAAATACTGGTTTACGGTGATTAATTTTTAGGTCCAAATTATTCATGCTCTTTTGAGCCATTAAGTAATCTGATTCCAGTTGCTCTCACCCTGTAAGAAGGGAACTCGTGTGGGAGCAAAACTGCACTTTGACTGATTCAGTGCTTACATTTAAAATTGCTCTGTTGACAGCAAGCCAGATTTTGGCTTCTGAGGCCTCCTCCTTAATCACCCATGCAAAATCAAGGAACTTACATACACAAGAGATAACCACATAGAAAAGGTAAAAACCACTTGTCAACAAGTAGAGTTGCTTCCCAGTAGTTGTTGAATACAGTGTTTTAGTCTCTCTCGTGCTTTTCTTCTCTGCTTGTTTGTAAACTAAATGTTTGCTGGCTTTACAATGTATGGGATTTACAATTTCTTCTATACCTGCACTTCTGTGCAACTGCAAAAATGCATGCTTAAAATTCTCTCCTTCTCCTATTTTGTCATCAGTGACAGCCTTCATAAAATAGTTACTGAAAAGTATTTTTAATTTCAGATGCTACATCATTCTTGGAAGATTGTGGGAAACAAATATAGATGAGCTCTTTATACAGGAAAGCAAACTTCATGAAGTACCAAAATGTTCTGTGGAAAATTTGCTTGTCCATCTTGCTTATCCATCATTTCCATTTGCTTGTTAAAAATATGAAACTTGTTACAAAAATGCAACCTCAAATTTAATCAGTTCTTATTTTGCTCCAGGTATTTATCAGTCACATGATTAATAGTGTACCACCTATCACATTTCTATTAATAAGCCCTACATGCTTATTGTGACAATTTTATATTTTATTGGTTTCAATTTATGTGGCCATTGATTAAATGAGGACCTGTGAGAAACAGAGCTATGAGAATCTGCTCTGGGTCCAAGTTATGGAGAGAAAGATTAGGATTAAAAAATAAACATGGCAGTACCACTGTGTAGTACCCTGTCGAGAAAATATATACTCATTTTTAGCTACCATGCAAGTGCTGTTGGCTTTGTAACTGACTGTGAACATGTGAGAACAAAAAAAGTGATGCTGTGTCAGTGTGTGGGCTGCAAATGAGAACTCCTGGCTCATACATTTTGCCCCATAAGCAGTTCTGGCATTGTATGCAGTCTTATTGCTGTTTCCTTTGTCCTCATTGATCCTGCTACAGTATTACTCACATTTTGGGCTCCCAACTTTCTGTAAAAAAACCTCTGTAATTTAATTCATTGTCTTTTTGGTAGAACTTTCTGAGAACTAATTCTTCTAAGCTCATTATTATATTTTTCTAGGCCTCAGGACTTAGGACTTTTTTTTTTGTCTTCCCTAAATCTTTCATCTGTGATATTGAAGTGTCATAAAGTATGATCAGCAAACACAATTTTGTATCTGGAAAATGCATTAAAATCACCTATGTAACCTGCATAAAAGGTAAATAAATTTGTCTTATATAGTGCATGAACTATATGAAAGCTTTGAAGTATTTCCTTTTCTTTCATCTAAAGTGTGCAATTAAGAACATATCCAGGGAATATCAAGGAACAACTTCTTACAATAACTTTTGTACATTTGGCTTTTTTATTATTATTATTTTTTCTCACTTTTATTACACATGGGTCTATGGTAGATGCTGTTATATTGACAAAATGCTTTCAACCATCTGAAACCTCACAAAGTTCAACAAAGCCAAGTGCAAGGTCCTGCACCCAGACTAATACAAGCCAGGGGATGAATGGACTGAGAGCAGCCCTGCAGAGAAGATCTTGGGAATACTGGTGGGTGAAAAATTGGATATGACCCAGCAATGTGCACTCACAGCCCAGAAAACCAGTCACACTTTGGGCTGCAACAAGAGCAGTGGGGCCAGCAGGTCCAGGGAGCTGATTCTGCCCCTCTACTCTGCCCTTGTGAGACCCCACCTGGAGTGCTGCATCCAGCTTTGCCATCCCCAGCACAGGAAGGACATGGACCTCTTAAAGCTGGTCCAGAGGAGAACCACTAAATGGTCAGAGGGCTTGAACATCTCTCCTATGAGGAAAGACAGAGAGAATTGGGGGTTGTTCAGCCTGGAGAAGAGAAGGTGCAAGGGAAAGATTATTACAGTCTTTCAATATAAAGAGAGCCTGTAAGAAAGACTGAGAGACTTTTACCAAGGCTTGTGGTGGCAGGACAAGTGGCAAGGGTTTTAAAACTAAGGAAAGGAGGTTTAGATTAGGCATAAGAAGAAACTTTTTGCAAGGAAGGTGGTGAGATACTAACATGTTGTTCAGAAAAGCTGGGGATGCTCTATCCCTGGAAGTGTTCAAGGTCAGGTTGGGTGGGGCTCTGAGCACCTGGTGTAGTGGAAGGTGTCCCTGCCCATGGCAGGGGGCTTGGAACTCAGTGATCTTTAAGGTCCCTTCAAACCCAAACCATTCTGTGATTCTACGATCTGAGTGTACAAAGAGAAAAACACAAAACCTATTATTAAAATATAAACCACTATTAAAAATATAAAAATTTTATTGCTTGTTAACATTGATAGTGCCTTTGAAGAAGGAATGAAGGAATAATTAAAAAATACAAAAAGTCTGATACAACTTATGGCCAAAAGATCTTAGCAATGCTACTGCTAACAAAACTCTGGCATCATTTTAATACATATTTTTATACAGAAAGTTTTTGGAGCTGAGAAGTTTTCTTGCAGTGAAGCCATTTTTACCCCTCACTGCAATTACATGGAAAGCTCCATATTGTATAAATGAAGCATCTGGGTCCTTAAAAAATAGGTGAAACCTTTGCTAAGCTGCGGGTTTTGTTAACTCAAACCTGTGACAAAAGATTGCTTTAAAAGCCTGTGGTTCCTAAAGCAGGACAGCTGAACTCATCCCTCCTGTAGAAAATGATTTCAGCAAAGAAGTCCCAAGAAGCAGCTTGAGAGCAAAATTGCAGAAGTTTCAGTGTATACAGGGACTTATGACTCACTGCTGCAGGGCTGTTTGGAGTTAAAAAAGAATCCCAGACTGTCTAATCAAACTTCTGCATGTCTTATTCTGTGCCAATGTTATCTGCCACCTTGTCTTTAGCAGGCAAGTCACCATTTCTGGCCATCACTGTGGTAAGAGGTTCCTCAGACTGTGAGCACATATAGACATCCCAGTAATGCCACATTTAAATGGACATTATCATGGATGGTGTTGCAGAGCATTTGGTTCTGATTACCTCCTGGCCACTCCTGATAATTTTTCTTCTAGATAAATTGCAGCCAGAATGTCTGATTGCTTTGAACATCTTGCACTGTAGTAGGCCCATATGTTTATTGTCACAATCTATGGATTGCCCTTTGATTTTGATGACAGAACCATATCTGAGTCAAATTTAGCTGCTTTAGGGAGACTTCCTTTGGGACAAGAGTGGGTGTAAAAGCACTGGTCCACTGTAGGACATCCACCAAATGTGAAAATTCATGAGAGTGGGAGAAATACTTTTTATTGAAAAATAGGAAATGCTCTAGAGACAAGAGGCCACATGTGTTTGGAGGGCAAAACCAATTATGCAGTCATCTGTAGCTCAGTGACCTCCTTGTATAAAAATATCATCTGACAAGATAGTAGAAATACTTCTGTGAAGACTGAGGAACTGATGAGTGTACAGCTTGTACTGCTGAAAGTGCAAGAGGAAACTCTAAAATGGAAAACAAAGAAAACCTGTGAGTCAGTCCAGCTGGGAGAGAGGAGAAAAAAAGTTGCACTCTCAGTAGTTTTCATTAGCCCCCGAAATTCAGGCTAACTAGCCCCAGAATACCCTCTGTGTACTGTACGCTTAATATGAGCATGGGACAATTTTCACACAGAGACTCTAAACCAGGTATCACTATCAAAAGATAAAGGTGCTCAAAAGATTCCATAGGAGGCCAAGCGATGCTCTTGAAATCAAAAGAACTTGTCTGGCGTGTTAGGTCAGTTCCCAGTAACAGGAGGGGACTAGGGCAATAGTTATTTGCCAGTGAACCATGACAAGAAACAGTAAGAATTGGCCATGTCTCCCAAAGTGTTCAAGTGAGAAGACACTGAAGATGGGGACAGGTAGTAATTAAGAACATGTAAAGACCCTTTAAACTGTACTGAATGAGTGTTGGAAACAGGTTGCTCCATCTGAAGAAAACCAAAAGTAGATATGCATGTAGGCACATACTTAAATTAAACAAACAAACAAACAAACAAACAAACAAACCCTCAAACTCCCCCCACCAAAACCCAAAAATTAAAACAACAAAACAAACAAACAAACAAACAAACATTTTCTTCTTCACCCAAAAGTGATGATATAAAATTGCTTTTAAGGAAATGACTCCTCCTCCACGCCAGATGCATATATCATCTGAGAGGTTGCCAGGAGTTTCATGCCAAAATTCCCAGGTAATCTGCCTATACATCAGTTACAAGAGCTCTACATAGAATGCAAGAGCATTGGCTTCTGAACTTTACCAGTGTAGATTCAGCTGATGAACCTTTCTCCAGGGTTTTGGTACCTTCCAATCCAGCAGTTTAGCCACAACAATCCTTCCACTGCAGAAGCAGGTACCAGTGAGGCAACTAGCAAACTTCCTGGCACTTCAGGAACTATGTGGTGAGAGACCCAGGCAGCTGCCAGGACCCCAACTGCTAGAGGAGTACTTGTATGCAGGCAGCCTAATTTCTCTCCTTCACAGTGGCACATACTGAAGTACAAACCATCCTCTCAAGCACTTCATTGTGCAGATTTATGTTCTAGGGACTTCAGCACCTGGCTTGCAGAATATCTCCACAGGGATGTCTGACTGGACCTGTATCAATCAGCATTCAATTCCTTGACTCCCTCCTCTGGGAGATGAGTGCCAGATGTTAGGGACTCTCTTACCTCCTCTTTGATACAATCCTGCCTGACAATTTTCCTCTCCCAAGTGCCAATAACTGAAAAGAAAAAAAAACCTAATCCAGAAGAGAAACTAGGACAACTTTCCTATGCAGGGATGGGCTAGAACCTGATCTGAATGGGGAAGAGGAAAGAAGGAATGGTTGTGCAGCTGCAGCATGATTTCATACTGTGAACACATCATTCCAGTGCCTCCAAATCCTCTTGAAAGACAACATTTTACTATGTGTAAAAGTGACGGTCAAAAAGGCTTTGCTACCATAGACCTTTTGAGGTATCTGCCCTTTCCCCAACTTAAAGGTGTGCAGTGTGAGTTCTGACTTGTATTTATAGGAGCACTTTTTCTCTGAAACTATATTTTGATTAATTTCAGGGATTTTCATTCATGTCCTTCAATTTTGGCCAAGGAAAAATATGGAGCTATGTGCATCTGTGCATTGCATGTACACATACATGAACAGACTCATAAGAAAATGAGGGAAAAATACCACTTCTGACTAGGCATCACAATTCTGAAAAGAAAATTTATACACATTTTATGCTTTTGTTTTATAATAAGAGGTGACATGCTGCTCAAGTGCTGACTTGTAGCAGAATAGATTAAAAATTCTTGGACCATCAGTAGCAAGAAATCACAGGGCTGTACTTACAGAGGTCATTAACTGTCCAGACATCTGTTGGGTAACAAATTCTGCCAAACACAGATCATGAAGCGGTTCTTGAATTATACAGAGGATAATTTCACAATCCAGAAAACAGAAAACTCAAGCAGAGAAAGAGCTGTGTAAGACTTTCTTATAGCCAGTTGGGAAGGAATTCACTTCAGTGTCAGAATTACAGGAAAGTTTGATGCTAGTGGCAGTGGTCTGCTGCATTGCTAGCAGTGCAATAAGGAACAGATTTAGATGATGGTCACAATTACAGTTATATACTCCACAATGTAATTGACATTATAGTAAAATTGGCCATATTAATTAGAGGGACACTGTGACAAAAGTAAAAACTCCAAATGTCTCAGTGAAAACTACTGTAAAATGTATTAACACAAAAGTAATAGATTTCAGTATAATAAAAGGGAATTAGGATACAATGAGCAGATGCAGAAAAGGAAAAATTGGTGCTGAGGTAGAAAGAGTCTGGAGCATTCTAAACAATGTTTAAATTAAAGCATAATAGACTCTAATTCCCCTTGAAAAAGGAATACTGTCCCATTTTTCCTAAATTAACTGCAGTAGCCAGTTGGTAAAGGATCACAAATGAGTCCAATTATGCCACACTGGACTATAATTGGGTTAAAGGGCTGTCATTTACCTCTGAAAGGAGAGCTCAAATGATATCTGTCAACCTTTGGAATCAGGAGTTATTCTTGCATCAGGCATCACTTATTAGCTGCTGCAGAAGTCCAGGACGCAGCACAACCAGTCATTGAAAAAAGAAAGAATGAAAACACTCACCAGGGCAAATGAGTAGTTTTGGCTTTTTTTTCTCTTGGCCAGCTGAGGAGAGCCGTATGTAAGTAGGTAAGACATATCTAAGCAGAAATGTCAAGAAGAACATATTGTAACTTTTTCTGAAAGAGAAGATAAAAAGGACCTGAAATGGAAGACATGAATTAAAATAAGAATTGATCAAGGAAAATAAAATTAAAAAAAAAACAACCTGCAAACCCTGAAAGGTAATAGAATGGATATAATAGTTAAAAGCCTGGTTTTTGTCACCTTTGCCTCGTTCAGTCTTTGAGACCCCAGTTATATAAATCACTGCTAGCTTTATTCACAAGTCACACAAACCAGAAAACAGAAATGCATATATCATTTGCAATGCCAAGTTCCTAAGGAAACAGACTAACAGAAAACAGACATACCTTAAAAGAGGAAAAGACCAGGAGAAATGCAGAGAAAATGTTACACTTATCACACGACTGGTGTACACACACACACTCTGACAGATCTGGAGAAGCATACACTTACTGTCAACATGAATTATGGGATGGGTTGTCTTGGACTTTTTATTTTGGCTCCACGTTTGGAAAATAACCATAAATGGTATGTTGCCTTAAAAATGGCTTACCAACAGGAAAATATTAGAACTGATCCTGAAACATTCAAGGCTTTCTGATTGCAACATCATGAAATTGAAAGCCATCTCCAACAACAAAAGAACTCATCACTGACAAAAACAGCACTGCTTGGTGAAGGCTCTTGTTATGATAAAAGGTTACACTTGTAATTCAGGGTTTGCTATAAGCTGGTCTCAAGTCAATTTGAAAATTTTCCTAATGAGAAGAGCTTTTGTAGTCTCTAACTCGGTAAGAATTATCCTTTTGCAATTTTCAAAGCTGTGTTTTAAGTGTCCTTCCTTCTCATTTGAAATATTTATAAAATAAGACACTATTTTTCTGAAAACTGCTGCAGGACAGATTTGCCCACTGTGGCACCCACTATTTTTTTTTTTTTTTTTTGTGACAAATAGGCTTTATATCAGAGCTTCAATGTGCACGTAAAAGTAGAAATGAAAAAAAAAATCCTCTCACTTCATTTTAATTGCATCTTTTGAATTACATGCTCAGCAACAGTCCCAAACACCTTGACATAGGTCCTTGAAGGCATGAAATACAGATGACTGATTTCCTCTCTGGATGAGAGGCTTTATTGGGTTAATTGTATTCTGGAGGACCTATGCCTGTGCTTTATAGATGGCTTTTGTAGAGATTTCCGATTAACTACTAGTTGAGATTTGATTAAGTTTTCATTAACTGCTAAGTGGAAAAAGATCAACTGGTCCATATTCCATTCAACATCAGTCATCAGCCAGCTGCTTTGCAGGGAGCAACTGAGTGCATCTTTATTTTAGAGTGTATTTTGATTTTGGGCAAAAGACGGCAATGCATAATAATCACATTCAGAGTTAAAGTTGGACAAAAACCTCTACAATGAGGCAATATTTTAAAGAAAGAACTCCCAGCTCTCAAATACCACCTGCAGGTGTGATACCCCAGTGGAAAACAGCTTATGGATGAATGAATAATTCTGTCTGTTTACCAAGACTATACACATTACATTTGCCATTAAAAAAATCCAAACCAAACAAACCACAAACAAAAAAAGCCCCAACTCATTGCTTTGACTCCCTGGGAAGTGCTTGTAGGCTACCTTTTAGCTGTAAGTGCTTTATAATCCAGGCTGACTGTAGCTGAAATTGGTGTTCCTTAGCTGCTTGATTAGTTAGATAAATTCTGCACGCCTGTGTCTGGGATCCATGGTAATGGAGTTACGTTGCTATGCTATGAAATGTGCAGGAAGGCCCAGCACTTCAGGAAGGATATGATTTCCAGGGCTAATGAAACTTTGTAGTGAAGGCAAGAAGGAAGGCTTGGAGGAATGAACAAAAGCAATCACTGGAACAGTGACAGGGGACTGCTCAGGTGAGTGGGTACAGGCAAGACATCGATGCCCCAGGAAGGTTACCTTGGGAGGGCTGTAACAACCACCCCAAAGGTCATTTAAAAGTGGTGTTGTAGAGGAAAAGTATAATAGTTCTGTTCCTGTCATCCTGAGGAAAGCCTGCATGGCAACATTTTTACAGATATTTGTGTGGAGGATGCATTAACCCTCCCAAAGCAGGCAGATAGCTACAAATGATCTTTCTCAAATTTTCAATAGACCTAACTATTATCTCTGGCCATTCGGCAAGAGAAGAATTTTTTTTCCTGCCCTGGCATAACAAGCAAAAATCTCCTCAAACCTGTTGGTTTAGTGAATGCAGAAGACTCCTCCTGTGCTCATGACCTGGGGATTGGTGGGAAGCTGAGAAGTCTGTACTGGTATTTTTATGGGCATTCTGGTGGTATCAGTAATCCAATGGGCTGCTGCCACCAGCATCTTGGGGAGGGGAAGGGAGGGGAGGATGCATTAACCCTCCCAAAGCAGGCAGATAGCTACAAATGATCTTTCTCAAATTTTCAATAGACCTAACTATTATCTCTGGCCATTCGGCAAGAGAAGAATTTTTTTTC
>JANPWX010000134.1:607085-724580 GCA_024734555.1 Trochalopteron elliotii | reverse complement strand
GGGCTCTGCCTTGCGAGAGGAGGCGAGAGAAAGCGAGGGAGAGTGACTGTGCGGGGAGGGGAGGGGGCGGCAGGGAGCGGGGGGGTGCGGGGGGGGGGGGGGGGGGGGGGAGGGCTGGGCCGAGCCGGGGGGCTCCGGCGGCGGCGCCGCCTCTCGGCTCACCCTCTGCTTTGTCCCCCGCGCCGCAGCTCCGAGCCCGGGACCCGGCCAGCAGGGGAGACAGGTACATGCTGGTCACTTTCGAGGAGCCTCCCTACGCTATCAAGGTAACCCCCGCTCACCACCCCCTCCTCCCCGGCCTCCTTCCGGCCCGTCTGCCCGCCGCGCCCCGGCTGCCGGCGGTCCGGGGGAGCGCGGCACACACGGGCTCCGGCAGTGGCGGCGGCGGCGCTGACATCAACATGGCCGACGCTTTTCCCCTGTGCGGTGTGTGCGAGCAGCAATGAACTGTGGGGGATATTTATTCAAGTTGGGAGAAGTGACAGCAACTCCAAGGAGAGTTCGGCTTGAGAGGGGCGAGCCGGGGGAAGGACCGACTTCAGCCCGGACAGTCCCGGACTCGGAAGGGGATGGCACTTCCCTGGCCCCGCCGCGGCGGGGGCGGGGGACGCAGGGGGCGGTGGGTCCACATGACACAGGACGGTGAACCTGTTGGAGGTCGCTTCACAGCGCAGTTGGCTTCCATATGGGCAGGGCTCCGGGAGGATGATGTAAATAGCTTTAAAGTTTGGGCACCGGTGTCCTCAAATAAATTTGTCCCGTGGAATGAGTCAAAAATGCTCGTTTGGTAAATGGGGAGTTCTAAGGATTAAGAGAAGCCCATGATGTTTTTGGGGGATGTTTTGGGGCAACATCAAATACTACGAATTTTTGAGGCTTTTTGTTAGCATTTGTAGTGAGCTGCATGCAGCAGGGAAGGCTCTTTGTAGCCTAACAGGAAAACAAAACTTGTATCTGTAGAATTTTCTCACATTTCTCTTTGCAGGCTGGCTGGAAGGAAAACCATGCAACGTTTATGAATGAGCTGAAAAACCTTCAAGCTGAAGGACTTACGACTCTTGGCCAGTCCCTAAGGACAGCTTTTGATTTATTAAACTTAAATAGATTAGTAACTGGCATAGACAACTATGGGCAGGTAGGTTGACTCTTACTAGGTGGAAAAATTTTAAAACACAAACTTCCTAGAGACAGCAATTCACTAGTTCCCCAAAGTGGCATCTTTATGGAATACTCAATATGGGAGCTTCTTCAAAAGTAAGCAGAGCTCAGCTAGCTTGAAGAAACATGGTCAGTGAGTATAGTTCAGTACCCAACTTCCTTTTTTTGTTCTTTAATTTCAGTTATTTCTCAGTTTGTAAAGCTGTGATGTAGCCTCCAAGTTGACCTTTTCAGTTCAAATTTTTTTTTGTCAAGTCTGTGTTTAGTACCTTAGCTGGTGAGCCTGATAGGGCTATGAAAACTGCTTTCTCTATACAGTGCTGAACAGTTTGGGAGGTGAGCCATTTTTCTAAAAACACTGCATGTCCAAAAGTACTGGAAGGAGCACAACTTTTTTCAAAACACTTTCTTTCCAGTGAGTTTACCACAACATTTCTCTGCATACATGTATATTTATAAACCTTCCTGTTGTATCAGAGCCTTGACAAGCTGTGTGTTTTTAATCTCTTTATTGCAACTATCCCTTTAAAACAGGAGGTTTTTAGTGTCACCCAGCATTCTTGTGCTCATTAGTATGAGCTACTAAAATACAAACCTGGTAGGTTAAACACGTGCATTAGGACTCATACAGAGTTCTTTCTGGTGCTGGATCAAAGCCTGGATTTGTTTCGCTTGAAGGATGCTACTAGAGTTGGGCAAAGTTTGTCATGTACTTTTCATGTGGGGCATGCTGACTTGAATCTCCCCCTCTTGTTATTCTCATGTAATTCTGTGTCCACTATCTGAGGATTAGTACTGCTCTTGGTATTTAACATGGGAATGTGGCTGTGAACATAAGTCCCCCTTCTTCTCCCTCTTTCCAGTCTTAAGCAGAGTTTGTTATAAGATGCCATGTTTGTTTGTGAAGGAAGTTTGTCATGCTGCACTGTATGGCTTCCCCATGAGATGATCAAGTGAGCCTAAACATTTCTAAAATGCCTGTTTAGTGATGAAACTTAAAAAAAGTGCTAATTCCACACATGAGACTTTTTCCTATGGCCATCTGCTGTCCTCATACATCTGTGTGTAATTTTCCCATTTTTCTGGTGTTTTTGTTTAGTTACAGGAGCTATATGAATCTTTCTTGAACACTTAACCCCTGTAGGCCCATACACAAAATATTTGCTCTTTCCCGTTGCTACTGATAATTATTCTAATTAAACCCACGTCGAATAATTTGCTGTAAGTGAACCAGCTGTGCTCAACTACTCAAGTGGGCAGTTGAGTTGTAATGACTGTTTTGACTCACTAGTAGTGTTCATTACTGCAATAGCTGCTCTTCTGCCTGTGGAGCAATGACTTTTTCTTTGTGTGGTCTGTTCTGGTTGTAAGTCTCTCTGGGCTTGAACCCACCCTCACTTATGCGTGTTTTTGCTCCATTCCACATTTGGAGCTGGCTGTTCAGGAGGTATTCATATGTGCAGTCAGGTGACTAAATAGAAATTTTAACTGTTTTTATTGTCTGCAAAAACAGATGAACATATTGCAAGTGGCAGGTCATCTGCTGCTGAAGTCAAAGTTTCCCATTTAGGTTATTCTAACCAAATCGGCAATTTTTAAAAAATAAATCAAGTTCCACAACACTGAACTGATCCTTCAGCATTTGCAGGATGAGATCTAGGGCAGCTACTTGTCCTCAACCTCACATTGGTCTTTAAAACTATGTCTTGATGGCCTGTCATCTTCCTGTTACTCTTGACTACCACCTAAAATTTATTCCATACAAATGGGTGTTTAAGTGTACATGGTATGAGAAACTTGCAAGTCTGGGAAAATAAAAGTGGTCAGGATGCTCAGTTGCGTTTGAAATAGTTTTCAATCAAAACATAAATTGCTGATGAACTTCTCCAGAGCAGCTACAGATATTAAGACTATAAAACAGTAGTTAACTGAAATTTAGCAGGCAGACATTTGAAGACAGTATGTCAGAGTAAGAGAAGATTATTTTACAAAAAAAAGCAACATATAGACCATCTTAAGTGTGGTATTATATGATGTAATAAAAACTAAACTTCTGTAAGTCTGCAGGAAATTTCTCTGGCTAAAAATCTTTTGACTGTCATGCTTGTATTTTGGTGTATTGACAAACTTCTAAGATACTTGCCAAGATCCGCTTAATACACGAAACGAATTGTGAGACAGAGTTTTCTTACACATGCAAATGACAAGACATGATGGAAGCCTGATGGGATTGTCTGGTTTTGTCTCCACCAGTGTGATATCTTGTACCCCTGCTGAGTCTGAACTGTTTGTTTAAATGGCAGAGTGACTCACTATACTCCATTTCTTTCAAAGTTGACCAGAGTTCTCCATCAGCTGACCTTTTGAAAAAGAATGGTGGCTGAATGGTCATTCTGGAGTTGGGGAAAATCTGCTTCATATTTTCTTGCAACTTTAATGTTTGGATTTTTATTATGAGTGTTTATCAGACTGCTCTTTAAGCAAATAAGTACTGGCTTAGTTACTTATAACGATTGAGTTACCATGTGATCAGCTGATCACAGGATCTCACATTTAGATCTTAAAAGACACTGTCAACACACTTAGATTGTCAACAGGCTCGTCTCTTCCAAGAGCCTGGAAGATTTTTTCATAAGCTATTTCTGATGTGGATGCTATGGTATGGCTTTATAAATGTTTATGCCCCTTACTTATACCCCTTACTGAGGGGTTGCTAGATCCAATTGTTTTGGGGGCTTTTGTCAAGAAAAACTGGTTTTGAAAAGTACACATTTTGAGGTGGCTGTTCCTTTAACTTTTGCAGCACTTTCAGATTGATAATTTCAGTATTATGCTGCTTGGATCCAACAATATTTTTTTCCCCCCCTTATTATGCTTTGTGATGATTATGATAGCAGAAGAATAAACCTTCAAATAGGGTGTCAGCTTTTAGTGTTCACTAAAAATAGCAATCCTTTTCACCTTCTGCATTTTTGTGGAGAGCTTAGGAGGAAATACAGCACTTGGATATTTCCAGGAAGAAATCAGTTTAAACACACCAAGTTCCGTAAGGGTTTACTATAACATCACACAAAATGTTGTATTTCATTAGCCTAGTTTACACTTAGACAATTGACTTCTTAGTTTCACCAGTTCAGCTTTTCCATTATTTCAGGTAGTCTGAAATGCCAAGCCTTTTACTGGCAGGTTTTTTGTCCTCTTGAAATACACTTCTAGGTCTTGTAACTATGGCTTGTTCAGCAGGGCATGAGTAGTCACAATTTAATCAGATAGTTTTGAGTGTAGCAAATGTGCAGCTTGTTATAGTTGATAGAAGGGTTAAATATTGATAGATGTTTCTGTGAAAACAGAAAACATTTCAGATCTATCTGCTGTTACAATAGAATGAAAATGGTCAAAATGAGCCATCAGCTCCAGTTACTTGCAGTCTGCAGTGACTAAGACTAAGCGCTGAATCTGAGGTAGGTGAAATATGTATCAATGTTGTTTCCTTTGTACTCATGTGCAAAGGACCAACATAGCCCTACCAAAATTGGAATCTGATGGATGTTTGAAACTGCCAGAACTCTGGTTTATTGATAGCCTATGTGTTTCATGTTGCCTGCTAATTGTGAAATGATGAAAGTCTCTTACTGTTTTTGTCAGCAATATTGCATAGAGTAAGGTTTGAGAGGATAAAATACACTTAACTGAGTGGATTTCAAAGTGACTGAATTGATATTTCAGTGTATTATTACATTTTTTTCAGAGTGAAATTGCTTTAATATTACATATAGAGAGTGCCTTTCAAAAATAGAAGCTTTTTGAGTTTTTTTAATCTCACTAGAGTATGTTGCACATTTTTCAGCAGCATTACCACTGCTCTGAGATGAGCTTCACTTTTAAATGAATCTAATGTAACAAAAGCACGTGCTCTGAAACAGAAAAGTTGACTATAATGTGTCTAATACAAGTGGGTTTAGGGTAGGTATTTTTCATTCACAGTGATGAATAAGCTGCTGCCTGGATTTAGATTAGCACAAGAAACACTGTTTGGGTGACTTACCAGGCTGTGTCTTGGTGAACACCTTTTAGTCTGTAGTGTTTCACATATGAACTGAAGCATAACTTAAATTTATAACTTCAATAACTTTTTAAACTTTAATAAGTTTAAGGGAAAACTAAAGTCCAAATGGAATTCAACTGATAAAGAATATATTGGAAACTTAAAAATCTACTCAGAGCTGGAATGACCTATTTCTGACCTGGAAGTTGGAAAGTATCCTGCATATGATGGCATTGTTTTTAAATAACTTAAGTTTTTTCCAAGTGTTTTGGTCATGCCATGTATGACCATCAAACAACACAATCTTAGGTTAACTGCTACTTTATAGTTCTCTCTGAGTATGTGTTAAGACCCATTTATAGCTACAGTAGCAGAATTGCTGATGTGTTCCCACAGTAAAACTTGGCATTGGTCTGTAGAGTTCAGGGCTTTGCCATAATGACTTAAATACTGTAGCATTCCAGCTACAGGTAAACAGTGTACCTAGGAGATAATGTCTAATCATATTTGTAGGCACAAGACAGCTTTAAGTCATACATTCTAGGATGGCTGCTTGCTTATATGCTTGTCTAGGATCTCCTGAGCTTATTAAACCACAACAATCACATGTGAAAGAAATACTGTCTACAACATGGACTACATTATGCTTTTGCAGTGATATGGTCTGTTTTCTTTAAATTGTTGAGCAGCTTTATTTTCCCAAGAAGCATTTGGGGGTTGTTACTGGATTTTGTTGCTCTCAAAAGTCAAAACCCTTTGAAGCATGGCTTTTGTCTTGGTATTTTGGGATCATAACACACTGCACTGAAATGGCCTGTGCTGCATGCGCCTCCAAATTTGGAACCAAAGTTTAGGTTTAGCATTTCCTGCTTTGTCATGCTGGCACAGCTGCACAGGCAGTTTGCTTCTCATGTTGGTAGAGGCAGAGGTTTGCACTTCTAGAGTATCTCTCCTGGTCTCTTTTGCCCCCCTTCCCCAAGAAAACCAAATGGGAGAATTTCAGTCAGTAGTAAACAACATCACAAGTGTAAGTGTAATAATGGCAGAAATATGAGAGGCTTTCTCACAGTCTCCTGTTTTCTGTGGAATAGCAATAGATTTAACATGAATCTGTATCCCTGCTGATGTCAAAGATCTGTATGTGAAGTGCTGGTAAAAATTAATCATTCTCCTCTGCTGTGTGATGAAATTAAGCATATTGGTTTGAACTCAAACCTTTTAGACCATAACCTTTAAACATGCCATCTTTGAAATTTTTAGTTAGTTTTGTTTTAGAATAACCTCTAGTGAGAGCTACAGCAGGCACTCTTAAACTGTTCCTTCACATTGCAAGGTAGAACTGCTTGCCCTTTAGCCCTCCCAACACAACAAAGTTCAGCAAAAGTATTAAATGTTTTTAAAATCACTTGTTTAGTTCCAATTCAGTATGTTTTTAAAGAATTTGAAACAACTTTACCTGAAGTACTTTATTTTTTCCAATGAAAACAATCTCATCAATCTGTTCCAGCAGCAGAAATAAGATACTTCAAACAAATTTGATTTGGAAGGGGCAGTGCCATAATGTGTTCATTCCTAAATTATCTTCATACACTGTGCATTTTGTCCAGATACATTGAACAAATACAGAATGTCATTGGACTCATGTAGGGCACTGATAGTGTTTTCTGATGTTCAGTATACAGAATGGGTGAAAAGTGACCAACTCTCTTGCAACTGTTCTGCCCTCCCAGCTTTGAATCCCAGAATGCCAACTTGATTGTATGCATCTGTCTGTAAGGCATACTCAGCCTAGATCTCTGATCTGGAACTTGTGGCCTCTCATGGGTTTGTAGTTGGGCTAACCTTACTTCAAGTTGTGACTCAGTGTAGTAAAATGAATCCGATTGATCAGTGAGATTAGTAAACTGTAGTGAGCTGTAGTGGTGCAAAATTGCTTTAAAACAGCTAAGTTGCTCCTGCTATTGTGGTGATAAACTGCAGGAATGAATTGTGGGGGAGTCTTTGGGAAATTATTCTGAAGAATTGCTCTGTGTTCATAGGTCAATAAGCTACTTTTAGTCTGCTTGTCAGTACTCTGGATTATTCACCCCCTAAATGTGGGGAGATTTTTGTATACAAGTCTGGCTTTTCTCATCGGTGGTGTGTCTTTTGGTTAGGTTTTTTTTTTTCCTCTATTTAGTGTGCTGGCAACTGTAGGACTCATTACCCTTCTCCAGCATATGGAGAACAGAGGCCTGGCTTAGCACTGTGAATTGCACTGACTGAGCCAGAATCAGCTATGTAGTCACTGCTGTGAAGCAGAAAGGCTGCTGTAATTAGGGACTTGATCCAGGGCTTGGCAAGGTCAGTTATTTTTGGAATAAAATATTCAGAAATATTTTTAGGAAATATAACCAAAATCATCTTAAACTCACAGTCTTTGGAACTGACTTTAAAGTTATGTTTGGTATGGATCATGTTATTTTTCTTAGGAATAAGTTTATAAAGGCTCAAATAGAACCTATTTTTAGCAGCTTGCATTTGGTATGTTCGCTCAGATAGCTTTGAAAACTTCTGTATATTATTGGCTGATTATCCAATTTCAGATGATTCCAGTAGTGATGCATTTATTAATCTGTAACTAACTGATGAGGTGCATCTTTTTCTATAAGTTACAATTTCCATTACCTTAAAAATAAGATACAAGTTGAGATCACAGTTGATTTTGCTGCTTAGGTAGTTCATTGAATTTAAGAAAAAGTTAAAGTTTTTTTCCTTCTGGGATTATATATCTGTCACATCAGTACTTAAGTGTATCAAATGTTAGTGGCCTTTTGTTCTTCATTTCAATGTGATTTGTCACTGTTTAGTTACCTGCTGGAATTCATTTTGTATAAAATCCCTGTTCTATGCATGTTTTACTTTTTTTTTAACTGTCACATAATTGTGAAAGATTGAAGGACTGAATTGTTTTTGAAACTTACCAAGGACCTCATCTAAATTGGAACACTTACAAGTTAATCAAGAAATTATCACTTATATAATGTGATATTTAAAACTCAATTAAATCTGTTCTTAAATGAAGAAAACAGGACAAACCTATATACTAACCTGTGATTTTTTGAAACTTTGTGACTTGTGTTGTAACCTCTCTGAATAAGGCACGTGAAGGCATGAAAGTATCTTGAGGTTTTAAGTTTGATGTCTTAGTAAATCTGTGAATTCATCATTCCTTTATTGTTCAACAGGAATAGAGTCGTAAACTGCTTCTTTAACATGCCTTCTGTTTTCATGTGTGTATTATTCAATATGGAGTTTTTGTATTCCAAAATGATCTGTTCTTGCTTTGAAACTCATTTTCAGCCTGCTTTGAGTTGCCTTTTTTGTTTTCTTGCTGTTAGTTTTGGTTTTGTTCTTGGCACAAACTTTTTGAGAGAGTTCCAGAATGACTGAAGTTGTGCAATTAAATAGTTTTTAAGTAGTTTGTTTAGTGCCAGACTTGGGAACTCCGAATGTGTAAAGTTATGAGCATCTATAAAAATTATACTAAACACAGTGAATCTTCTCGTGACATGTTTCAGGATGGATGTGCAATGAAATCATTGCCTACAGAACACAAACTTGCAAGCTATAGCAAAGCAAGTAGCTAAAATGCTTAGATATATTTCTGTGACTTTGTTTTTGAAAATGGGTTTTATGTCTCTTGTGCAATTCAGATAGCTGTTTGGTCTCTAGCATTTCTAATTATAGAAGTGATATCTGACTGCATCTTTGATTTTTGCTGTACAGCTTTGACTGGACATGACTAGTTTAAGGTGATGTGTTTGGAGGTTCAGTCGTCAATTGAAGTCATAAATGGCTATTTTAAAAAAGATTTTTGGAGATAATGCTTAGGTTCAAAATATCAAGGAGCAAAGGACTTGCTTTCGTCCCATTTATTTTCCTCAATACCTTAAATTTCCTTTTCTTAAATGGAACTTAGGTAGCCTGTGTTATGAACATAATGGTTGTTTCAAGAATTCTCCCTTAGTTCTGTAACTGATGTGCTGAGGAGTTTGATCTCTGGCTCAGCTTTAGAAGTCTGCTGTTACAATTGTGTTCTGCTTTGAAAGCCTTTTGCTAACTGATTTTTCTTTAAGTTTCTTTTTATTTAAGTCTATAACTTAATTTGTTCTGGTTTCCTGCAATGCAGGAAGCTTCATACCACCAAACAGTGGTACATAAAAACACTGTGTGTACAAGAATTATTTCATCTAATGCTAATCTGTAGTGCCAGTAAGGAATGAAGCTTGAAACCATGTCACTGCCTTGTCATCCTGCATAGGTACTCCAGTTAAGAAACTGTGACTAGCCCATGTCTTGGGCATCGTAGTACTTCCTAGGTATTTGTTATGTAGTTAGCTAAAGAATTGTCTAGAATGTGGGAAATTAATTTGCCTACAGTAACCTTGCTGTAGTCTATGGAGGAGGACAGATGAATTTAGATTTTGTAATCTCATCTGGTGGAGGAAAGATATCTTTTAATAGCCATCCTTAGTGTAAACTTGTTGCAATTTTGTTGACTTTGAATGAGTGCAGGAGAAATCATTACTGCTTGAAAAGCATTTTCCATTTTTTTGGGGAGGAGGGAGATGGTGTGTTAATGGAAGCATGAGCTCAGACCTTGAAAATTCTTGTGGGCCTTCTTAAAACTCTCTTTTTAAGGTTTTCTCCAAAAGACAAAATAATTTGAGATAGAGCACTGGGAGGGGAGAGGGGAGAGGTTAGCTTCAAAAGCAAAGAGAATGTGTCTGTAATACAGTTTAATGTTTGTGGCTGAGCCTTCCAAAGATGGACATTTTGCAGTAAAAAAAGGAAGAAGTGATGATGGTATGTGCTTCCATGGTGCCTAGAAACCATGAACCAGCTGTTGGTTAAAGACAGGTTAAGAAATTAAGAGTTCTGTGATGGATTACTTCTTACTTGTATTTAAACAAGAACGTTTAGGGTTTTAGATACATAGTTTTAGAAAGGTGTTAACATGTTCCTCTGTGTTTTGACCTAGTATACAGACAGAGCATGCCTCAAGTTTATCTTGTTACTCAAATCACCTCATATGAGGATAGATTTTATTAACTTGTGCCCCCTCTGCTGGCTGGTGTTCCAGTTACAAAGTCAAATGCAAGTTTACATGGGTGAGGTACTCTATGATAGGCTATTTTGTCCAAATACCAGTTTATAAATGTGGCTTTTATGCAGCTGAAACTATGGCAAAACCCGTGGGAGTTGTAATTTGGGAGAATCAGTGGTGGTGTTGAGAGTTGGTGTTTTCATAGTACAGTTACTGTCTTGGGCTCAGTCAAGACTCCTTAAGCATTTGTCAAACCTGTTTCTTTCCCTCATCCCTTAGTTGAAGAGATGTGATCTTCTTACTCACCTTGGGTGTGTATATTGTTTCATATACAGAGGAACTAGATTTTTGTGGTTCTTGGGACCACACCTGGGTCTTCTAACACCTACTACTATCCCTTGCTTTTCCTTTTTTGGAAAAGGCTTTTTTTAAAACTTGTGTTTTCCCCTTAAAATTTAGAGTTCTGTTCTTTTGGTTGTAGTGAGATGCTCTCTCTAATCCTTTACCAGGTGATGAGTTTCCCTCTGTTCTTTCTGAAGCCTCTCTGTTGGTGAGGTAGTATTCCCAACTGCCTGGCGTGAAGGAAAGGCAGAGCACAAGTCCTCCCATCTTGGGTACTGCTGGGAGGGCTCAAAGATTTCAGCATTATGGCAGGGGATTCCTGTCCATACTGCACGTGTGTGTGGACTAGCTCTAATAGAAAGAATCATCCTACTGTCCTGCAGCCCTTTCAGAAAAGCACTGGGCATTTTTTTCTCATAGATAATGTAATTTCTGGAACGGGGCTTTCATTAGGTTGTTTTCATGACATTCCTCTTTGTGACTGGTTGTTGTTGCCTTTGTCATTAATCAGGCACCAAGGGAGATTTCTGGTTTGTATTAAAATTTCTTTTATGGCTTTAAATATTAACATATTTTGAAACAGTTATCCTGTGTAAAACTCAAACTGGTTGGTGTAGCTCTCATTGAACTTTCTTCTGTGACTTTTGAAGGTGATCTCGAAAGACATCTGCTATACAATTATCAGATCTTCTACTAAGACAGAACTGCTACCACTGCAAAACTGTATTATATATTGAATAATCAACAGCATCAAGGGAACATATTGAAATCTTTATGGACAGCAGGACAGATGAGTTAGCAACTTCCTTTGTGTGTGAAGTCCATCTTGTCAGATCTTAAGCCTATACAGAATTTGTAAATTTGTATATTCTTCAGCTCTTACTCATTCAGGCTGAAAGCACAGAAGTTTCTCTGACACTGAGGTGCTTCCACTTCAAGGACTCAATTTCAGTTCTAAAACAGACATAGTAAATAAATGCAATTGCAAAAGTTATTTTTATCATGCAGGTTCAGTCACTTAGATAACACTGTGATGCAATTTAGAGGTGCTGTATTTTTCAGTGAGGCCACAGAGTTATGGTGCTCTTGTGACATATCCTGTGAGAAGTCAGATTTATCAGAGCAAATGTTGTAGTAGAACTGTACTGACCTTTTTGCACTCCCCCAGCATATTCTTCCTTGTGTTCTCATAGATCAAAGTTTTACTGTGTGTTTGTGCTAAATGTTAATTAGGTGATAGAGTAGCTTCATCTGGGAAAACTTCCACTTAAAGACATTTTGCTTCTTATCAAGTAATAGGAAAGAATTTACTGATCTACCAAAGTTGAAAGCATATTCCTTCCCTAGTACTGTAGTGCATTACATGTATATGTATGGTTATGGTGTCTACATACGTCTGAAAATCCTTAAAAGCAAAGTAATTTTTGTAGAGTTTAATTGCCAGGTATAAAGTTACTAAAATGCTGTCGTGATACCAAGTGTATTCAACTGTGTTTGTGACTTGGGAAACAATTGTGTGAAAGCATAAAATACAATTGATTCTGTAGGACTTGCCAACTACATGGATTAATTCTGTGGGGATAGTAGAAAATAGCCAAAGCTGCTGAAAATGTGAGTGGGACAAGTAAGAAGTTGCACAAGATGCTGCAGTTCTTATGTAACTGATGATCAGAGCAGTTGCTAAATACCTCTGTGTACTTGACTGATAGTGTTCTGCCTTGAGCAATGAAGGGGAAAGTCTCTAATAGATGTTGGTGTCTTGTACATTTCATGATTTTGCTACAGCGTAACTGAAGTTTCTAGGAAACAAAAAGTGAAAACCATGATGGATTTGGACCATCTGTTTTAGTTTGAAACTCAAGTTCAGTGTTTCAATATTTAAGCTGTTTATTAGTTAAAAAATAGCTTTAAAGCTAATAATTTGTCATTCTGACTCTTAGATTTCATTTTAAGCTATTGTTTTTGAACAATGGTTGCTTACAGATTCTCATGAGCATTTGTGAGACTCTTGACCTTCTAAATTAAAAAACCCAGGACTGAATTTAAAAATTGATATTGCAATTTTGTATTTGCTGGTCAGATGTCTAAATTTACTGAGAGTTAGGGCTGATACTTCGGAAAATGAAAAGGCTCTGCTGAGATAATATAATGGGAGATAGGTGTGCAATACAGCTTGCAGAGTTTTGTGATTTACTGAAATGAAAGCGTACCTGTTAGACATTTGTCGTGATCTCAAAATGCATTTTTTCCTATTCCTAGTGATATGTTCTATTAAAAAATATGCACTGAAGTTCAGTTAATGTCTGTTTTCAGCTTCCAACCTTTCTTGGGCATGAAGTTTCTGTACTACTAAAAACTTATTTTCGTAGTAGTTGCTTGTTGTGTCATTTTTAGTCTCTGATTTGGTGTGTTTTGGTCACGTTTCTACCTCATCCATTTCTTCAGTTTTGCAACACTTCTGACTCTGAAATGAATACTGAATTAAAATACTGAATTATAATGTGTGCTTTGAGATAACAGTAGTCTTTAATTTATCTGCTCATTCTGCATATGTAAGGACCACAATAGCTCTTGAACTGCTTTACCTGTACACTTGGAAGAAGGAAGAAAATCATGTGTGTATTAATTAGTCACGCTGAAATTTGATGCTAAGCTTACTTGCCAGTGGGAGTGAATTCCTAGTTGTGAGAGCCCTAACCAGGCAATAATGTGTCTTGATAATTTGATACACTTCTGGCTTGATGTGAGGCTCCCTCTGAGAGCATCAGCATGGGATGCCTCTTACTGTGACCCCTTGTGTGTGTGTGGATCTCAGAGGTGCTCTGTATTTGCACATTATCTGAGCACAGCTGCTTCAGCTGGAGACCAAGGAAAAGGCAACCAATGCAGCTGAGGTCCTTTGTGTGTTGGAGCAGTCACGAAGCTGTCAAACTGTTCAAATGGAAGTGTTGTGTAATACCAGTTAGTTTTAAGGCTTTGAATCTCTTGCTTGTTCCTTTTTAGCCAAGCGTACCTTCCCTGGTATTGAATCTGATTTTAAGTAACTTTGTTTCCAAAAGAGGTCTGTGGGATTTTTTGTTGTCTTGGTGCACATCTGTCCTAGAAAACACAGATTGTAGGTGACTAACAAAATTCTCCCCCTACCTTGTTACAGGGTGGTCAGCCATTAAAACTGTCAGTGCTTATTCCTTTTTTCACCACTGCTACAAACTTTCAGAAGGAAAAGCAGTGTGTTGAAAAGGATTTGCTTCTGAAATAAATAAAACCTCATGCTGGTTAGCTAGTTATCAGAGTAAGTTGTAAGCAGGCTTATTATTTCTACCTTGTTATCCTGAGATGCCTTCCCCAGTGCATTGCAGCATACCTGTAAGGTGTGAAAGGGCAGGTAGTAGTGTACACTGCCAGTCACTCTTCCTCTGCATATCCAAAATGATTGAGCTGGACTGAATTAATTACCTATGCATTTACAGTCAATGGTGTTGCTATGTATTTTGAAGAATGATGTTTCCAAGATGTGTAAATGCTAAGTGTTTTTATTTAAAGTGTATTTCTAGGGGAAGATAAATAGGAAGTAATTTGATTACTGTAGAATTAGATTAATTAGATAGAAATGAAGTTCTCAACCAATTGTTGACAGAAGTGCTGCAGTTTAGTTAAAAGGATTGGTAAGTCTTCTGGAATTTAATTTTATGATGTCTGACTGTTGAGAGCTTACATAAATAAGAGGAGTTTCTTAGAGGAATACTTGACTTAATACTGGTTTTGAATGCCTTTGTATAACTAAGGTGAGGAGCAGGGTCAGAGGAGTCAGTGGTGGTCTTTAAAAATTAATGACATGGAAATTTTTAGTCAAAAATATATTTCAGTAATAGGCATTTTTACCAAAATTTTTCCATGATACATTTTAATTCTCTTTCTGAAAACAAGTTGATTCTTAGCATGTTAGCGACTATCCTTTGTATATGTGACATGCTTGTGAAATTTTGAAGAGTAGACTGAGGATGAGGACATTTCTCCCTCAGACATGTTTCATAGGGATCTCAAGCATAGCAACTCTTGTTTCCTTTCTTATAGTTTCTTAATCATTCTAAGGCCAAACTGTTTAAGGCTTAAACTTTAGATGGGGAAAAAATTGCGACAAAGTATAACTATGGAATAAAAAAATGTTTAAAGATAAGGATATCCAGATAAAAGGTGTTGTCAGAGATGAAAATTTTAATGCTTGTATTTGAAATTGCACCAGAACATTAACTTAGCATTGGTTGTGACATTCTAAAGCTGTTACTTTTATCAATTGTCAATTCATTTCTACAATAATTTATTAGCAATAGAGTTCAAGTATTTTTATGGTCGGTATTCATGAGAAAAATATCTTGTGACAAACCCTGCTTTCTGTATTATTTCTGTGCAATGTAATTAGCTTCCAGCTGATGTTTTTGCAGTTGTGGTAAACTATTAGTTGGCAGAAAAACATACTGTAACTGTTAAGAATTAAATAAGGCTAAATATTCTTAGGAAATTATTTTAATTAAAATAGCTTGTTTTGAGCGTCCTTAAATTATTTTGAGTAATTGTTTAAATGATGAAGTATCTTGGCTTTTATGGGAGAGATTGATCTTTGTTTCAATTTGATTTCTGCTTATTTTTTCTAGTAATGGTATGCTATTTGAAAAGAAATCTCTAATCTTTTTTTCACTCAGGTTTGTGAAAATATTGACCACTATGAATGTGGTGCTGCCACAGTAGTTAAACTGGATACCCTTCACCAAATATATTTCAGACTGTTCAATAATAGTTCTGTTTGAAGTACAAAATTGGTAGATCTTTTATATTTAGTGGGTTCTAAAAATGGATTTAAAAGGTCTTTTAAAACCTGTTCATTCTCTCTCCATATTTTTAGAGTAAATCATAAACATTCATGAGATAGTTTGTCTTTATAAGCAGAACTAGGCTATGGGTTTAGTTACATTTCTTTGTTTCCTGAGGGAAAAAAAAAACAAGGCCTTGAGATTAGCAAGAGAAGATCAGGACATACTAAACAAAATCTTATGGTGACTTTTAATCAGTCTGTTCTTAACCCCTAAGTAGAGTGAAATGTGTTACCTAAGCTTGGAATTGACATATCTGTGGAATACTTTGGAATTCTTTTTCAGAAGGCACAGAAAGCTCCTAGGATACTGGCAGTAGATAAAGGAAATACTGATTACTAACATCAAGTTTTTGCTGCAGCTAGGCTAGCTGCCTGTCTTGATGGGATCCGTGGATATCTTGCCTTGTATATGTTTCTGTCTTAAGTGATACATATAGGTTATTTTTCAAGTATTTGTTTCTGAAGTAGATTTTGCATGCATGTTGAACCACTTTGATCAGAATGGAACGATTGCTATTTATGTTAGTCTTAATACATAGAGTATTAACCCAGGAGTCATGATCACAAGACACTATGCAAATACTTTACTTGGACACACAGTAATTAAATCACACAAAAATGCTTGTGGAATGGGGGTAACTGGAAGTACCTTTGGAGGAGATGGTTGCTTCTCTAAACAGCTGCTTGTTTGTCAGCCCACATTATTCTTGAAGTCCTGTGTTAACCATTTTTGCTGTTTCTGTATGCATTCATTGACTACAGACATGCTAAGTGTCTGACTTTCCATGGTCTGACTGTAAAAAGGCTCAGAAACCCATTGTGCTGTAGTATGCAGTATGTGAGAATAAATACCTCAAGCTTTGTTGTTTTGTTGGTGGATATCAGTGGCTATTTAATGACTGAACAGAGTTTGCTCAATCATTTTAAGTAAAACTGTTTTTTTTTCCCTTAGGGACGAAACCCTTTTTTTCTGGAGCCAGCCATAATTATAACAGTTACTGATGGAAGTAAATTAACTACTACCAGTGGGATACAGGAAGAGGTAAGATCTGACCTCTGGTTACAGTGATGTGTACTAAATATTGTTTAAACATTGATACTGTTTACAGTAGGTGCATAAGTTGCTCCTCAGAAAAATGCTCATTAATAGCTTAGACTTGCTTGTGTCTTGATTTTAATTTCAAGTAATTTTGTGCAATAGCACTACAAAAAACCAAAGAACTAGCTAGTTTTCCTTACTTCATGTAATAGAAACCTGTGGTACAATTGTTGGTCTGAGTAGAATGAGTTTGCTCTTTCTGTCTAGGGAGTTCATGGCTTTTCAAATATGTTAGCAGAAGAAATTGATTCCTATAAAGCATGTGTGTCTTTAATTGGTCTTGATGTAAGTTCTTTTTGTACAGACCCAAGTTAATGTAGCGATTTCCCAAAGGATGTGACTACTAGGGAATATGTGAAACATGTGCTACTCTAACACTGAGTTCTTAAAAAGATTGTAATCAAATCAGTAGTCTTTATGATTCAAGATAAGAACTGAGGAAATATATTCCATGTTCAATCTGTAGAGCAGTTTAAAATTGAGATCTTAATATATAGGAGTACCCACTCAGACATCTGGCAAACTCAGAGGTGTAGCAAATGCTGAGGCACTGAGCTGTTTTAACTTACTGGCCATTTTGAATTCTTTCCTTTAAAAGATGGAGGTGGTCACAAGGGGTAGGATTGGTCTGGCCAGCTCAGTGCCTATTCCATGCAGTAGTAAAAAAAACCCCAAAAACAACCAGAACAAACTACAAGTCCCTAAGCTCATTTCCTTTTCAGGGAAAAGGTTAATATCCAAAGGTCCATTTTAATACTTAAGAGGAGAACTCAGACTTTTGCTTGTGCTGCACCACATTTGACTGTATGGTTTGACCTTTTTTACTTTGCTATTCATTAGTTACACAGATTTCTCCTAATAATGTATTATGTTGCATTCTTACAGCACTTAGAGAATTTGTCTATATGAAAAGTGGTATTGAGTGGTTTTTGTAATATATCTGACTTGAAGAGAGTTGAATGATCACATAACTCTGGGTGGACTCCTAACAAGCATAGCTAGTAACTGAAAGAGAATTCCTGGATCCATGCTACCAAGTAGGTTATCTGTATGAAACCTCAGTTCCATCAGTTTTTTTACCCAGTTAGCTATTTTCAGATTAATTCTGTGAGTGTGTGTAGTCCAAAATACTGAGTACAACACAGTAGTGTGACACTTTTAGAGTCTTCTGCAACATACAGTGCTGTTGGCAGCACAATGCTGTTTTGGGTAATCTCTTGCCTTCCTTGAGGAGAAGAATCCCTGCTGTCATATGACTTGTAGAATCTGCCACTGACATACTGAAGTGAGGAACACCAAGGTGCTCAGAGGGTGAAACTAAACCTCTGGGTAGAGGGTGAGAACTGGGTTTGTTCAGTCTTCAGAAGAGAAGACTGGGGAATGCTCTACCACCCTTTGCAACAGCTGAATGGGACAGAGAGCTTGTCTTTTCCTGGAGGAACCCAGGGCTGAGATGAGAGGCAACAGCTGCAAGTTGTTCCATGGGAAATTGATTGGATATCAAGAAAATCTTTAACTGTGGGTGGTCAAACATGGTACGTGTTGTCCAGTGGTTGTGGAGATGGTCAAAGCTGCATTGGACAAGGCTCTGAGCAGTGAAAAGCCTCTGGACTGTATAATTGTCATGTGTTCTTCTAGCCTAGGCAGTGGTATGATTCTATGTTACATTTCCTTACTCAAAATTATTTAGGTAAGGAAGCTGGATTAGTAGTTAAGCTCTTTCTCTTACAACAAGGATCAGGACTTTTATAGCCAGCCAGTTTTTGGGGTTTTTTTCTTGTTCCTTTTCCTTTTAATGCGGGTACAACTTCTTCATCTTAGTCTTGACAAGAAGACATTTTCTTAGAGTCAGGCAATCATTTGGTCATACATTCACATACTTAAACTATTGTAACTTAGGTTGGGGAAAAGGGTTTTCTGATGATGGCATTAATGTACTAAATTTAGACTTGGCTCATGAGCAGTGCTGACTGATAAATATGTGCTACAACCAGAGTTTGTGTCATGATCATGTCAAATCAGGCCCAATGTTACAATTTTGTGGTTATTAAATTACATTCTAGAAATGCAGAATTTGCTCTTAATAATAGTAAATTAATGTGGGTTTTTTTGTTAGAAATAAGCCAATGTGAAGGTCTTCAATTCCTCCCGAAGGCAGAGTGACCACTGTTCTTCCTACAAGACAAAATGCAAGTTTGAATGCTTTTCTGTATGTGTGTACTGGGTTTATGTTTCATACCCAGCAAAGGATATGATTTTTTTTTTCCTTTTGTTGCCATAGGTGCACTGGTAGGAACATTCTTAACGCTATCAAAGAGAAGAGGAACAAAGCATTGAAGGGTGCTACTGTCTTTCAGGGATGATCTTTTGCTGTTGTCAGTGTGTGTCCTATTCATCAGAATTTTTCTTAGTCTACCTTGAGTGTCCTTTACAGTTACCTCTCAAGCTGGAGAGGCAGAAATGGACTAGGATTAGTTACAGGAACACCACCCTGGAGTCAGGAAGTTCGTTTCTCCTCTTTGGTTCACTAACAAAGCTTTTTCAGTCACTTTCAAATGTCTGTTTTTCTTTGGGTTTGACTTTGGGGAGGCTTTTCTGAGTTAATGTTGGAAGTGATCATATCCCACTGGCTGTGGCAACAATGTTTTTACTTCTTAGCGTCGACTGAGGCAATGTATTTTTAGTTCTTTTAAGACACATGTACAAGGGAATCAGCAATGTTGGGCTTTGGTGTTTTGTTGGGGTTTTTTTTTTGGGAAGTCTGGGAAGCCAGCATGGAACCTGGAGGCAAGTTTTCTCAAAGCTTTGTCATTCAGATGAATATTTGCATTCTTACCAATGAAATCAGTTTATCACTATGGGAACACTGTCATTAGCCTTAGTGTGAAGCAATCAAGCTTAAACCCTGTTTCAGAGCTCTCGCTGAATTCTTCCATGTCCTGTTCCTTTGTGGATTTTAAAATGGGTGTTGCAGATAGAGCCTTCAGTGAGTGCTGCTTTGTCTCTCAGGGCTGTGGTTACTCAGACTGAAGACAGAATTTGTATTGTCCATGCAATTTTCTTCACCTGCACAAGTCAGTAACACTTTCAGTTCTGTCCCTTCTGGCACTGCTTTTTAATGCATCAGTGCCAATGCGCTGAAAAGTGCCAGCATCAATTCTATGTTCTGCATGGCTTGTTGACCAGACTCTTCCCTGGACTCACTAGTTCCAGTCAGAACTTGAGGAAGGGATGGGCTCATATTATTGGCAAACCATCATTAATTAGTTGGTCTCATGTTATGGATTCCTTATGGAGTGGCTTTCACTTCTGACCTGTTCCCCCAAATTCAGTCTTAGCCCTTTCTTCATCTGTCATTAAGCAAATATTTAAATGCTTGAAGGGATTTCTTATTCCTCTTCGTATTATGAAATAACATACTTTTCCAGTTTTACAACTGCTGAGCTGTATTCCCTTGTCCTCCTTCTACGTACCCTCTAAGTAGCATTAAACTTGTCTGCAAGACTGAAATGGAGTTATTAGCATATTGATACAGTCTGATAAATGATTATACAAGCCAAAAGCATGAGCAATGCTGCTTGGTTTCTGTATGTTGCCATTCTTCTGATCTTCCAGTTATGAGAGACTCTTACAGGAGCAGTCTGTGATTTTTGTAAGACTTCATCCCACAGCAGTTTGGCATTGTCACATTGATCTTCCTAGACCTGATAACCTTGCATTGCACTTGTACCAACTGTGACAGGTGTCACAGTGAGGTTTTTCTGGTTCTGCTTACTGTCAAGAATAATTAGGAACTCTAAAAGCTCTATTACGTTTTTTATCATAGTTCCTCCAGTTAAAACTTTTGATTTCTAAACAAATTCTGCAAGAAATATGTGGCAAATATCATTAAATGTATGTTCCCATTCTTTCTCATCTGTCTTATTCCTGTTAGCAGCAGTTTTTGGGTTCACAGCACTTGACATTGAGCTCCAGAGCTGCTGTTGTGTGAATTCTTGATGTGTTACTATCAGCTCAGTGAGTACTTGGTGATGGCTAATGCTGGCTTTGGAATGGCCAAGTATATTGTGACACTGACATGGTGTGTCAGTTTGACCTTGATGTCTTTGGGACCTCCTTGAGTTATCTTCCATAGAAGAACAACTTGTGTCTTTGTGTTATAACTGCATAGAATTGGATAGGAAAAGATGGGAAAACATAATATTGTTGATAACTGTAAGTAGAGTTTCTCAGCCTGTCAAGAGCTGATGTTCTCAGCTGGGCTTGAATGGTAGCCTGTCCTTAGTCCTTTAAGGATGAAAGGCTACATTGGCTTGGAATGGGAGATGTCTTGTCCTTTTTTTGGGTACCAGAAGAGCATGCAGGGAAGGTTACTTGCTCATAGATTTTGTTTTGGTTTGGTTTTTTTTGGTACAAAAAGAGAAGTTGACTGTAGGCATATTGTTGTTTAGTGCTGAGTCTTCTAACACCCTTTTATGAGAATTGCCAAGATGGAGCTGCCTGTTATTACCTGAGTACTAAAACTTAAGCAGTGCTATTGGTACCTCTTCTGATGGATGAGCCTGTATGTGCAGCCATGGCCAGAAGATCATTATTGTCTTTCTCAGAATGCCCTGCTGGTGCAGAGCGTGCTAATGCTTATCTAGCTTTTTTCATCCCAAGGTCTCTAGGATCCTCTTTTTTCTCTTTTCCCCCCAGGATTTTAGACTGTGCTGCTTCTCACGATCACATAAATGTAGGTAGAAACAAGGACTGAGAACAAACAAACCTGCTCACCAATAACCTTGTACTGAAGAGATCTTCTAGAACACTTTTCCACCTCCTCATAGTTCTGGAGTATTTTAGTTGTTTTAAAGGCAGGAAGAGTGACATAAGGCACACACTGATTGTGTAGTAGCATTATCATTGTGGCATTTGGGAATGGTAGGGCTTCTGTGTGCTCCTACAAACGAGTGATGAGGTAAACCAGCTGGTTTCTGGTACTAAGCTGGGAGGACACTTGGTGTCTATGTACAGTCACATGTTGCAGACCACAGCTGGTAAATAACCTTCCCTGAATTAGCTGAGTCTACTTTTATCTTTCATACTGGTTGTTGAGAAAGAGGAAAACGTGTGCATGCCTTCATATTAAAATATGCGTGGGGAAAGAAATGAAATGCAAGATGTGGAATTCTAGGCTCATCTTAGTTTCTGCTATGTGTGCAGTTGCTATGGTAATACAATACCAGTTAAAAACAAGGTAACTGGAGGTAACAAGACCAAGTTACTAATGTGTGTGAATGAGGTGGTTTGAATCTATAACTTCGCCAGCATAAGTGTTAAAGAATGTTAAATTAACTGGAATTAAATTGTAGGAAGGGAGGTGTGGCTTGATGATGATTGCTTTGCATTTTGTCTTACAGTCTGAAAACTTTTGTGATAGTAATACATGCATAATGCAGTGGCCAGCTTCTGACTACTCTTTTGGTTTTGGGGTTCTCTCCATATAACTAGCTGAGCCAATGAACTATTTTGTAGCTTGAGATAAACTGAACTCAGGATACTGTTGGTGTGGGATACTTTATATATATAAATATACACAGTAAAAAATATGTATATATGCTGCCCGAAGGAAAACAATGCTGTTACATAGGTGTGTTTGCAGATCAAATATACTCTTTGGAGATAGTATATAGTCAGTCAGATCTAAGCAGGAAAGCTTGAATGGCATTCCTTAATAGCCCCAAGTGAGGATGATGGAGTGCTTGCAATTCATTCTTCTTACAGTCAAGATTCCAGGCTGTTAACTAAGAATGTGGCTATTCTTTTAACTGAGTTTCCATTGTCAGGCAGTCTTTGTGGCTCTTTGTGTAGAGGGGAAAGACATTCATCTCAAGCAGTTACAAACCAGCTGAGCTCCCTTTGACCAGTTTTTGTGTAAAACTGGAAACATTTGGAGAAAATAATTCTGTTCTTACATGTACTCTGTGCTTGCATAAGCAAAAAGAGAAGTTTTGGAGGGAATCATCAGGTGTGCTGAAAAGTCCAAAACACTCTGATTCTTGCCCACATTTTGAGTAGTTTTGTCATGTTTGTTCATAGCTTCGAGGTTGTATCAATAAATTGATTGCTTTTCAAACATCAGGGTATGTATTTTTCCCGGTATGAGATGCTGCAATTATGTAAATAGAAATACCTGCAGTATCTGGTTTTGGAAATCAGGTTTTAATGCTTTCAAGCTCTCTCCTAAAAACAAGCAAACAACTCCTTTTTTTAACAGCTTTCTGTAAATTGTCTAACCACTGTGAACTAAAAATGAAGGCAATATATGAGTGCTTGTGTGGATTTGCATCAAAATTTGGAGCAGACTATTACTTTCTTGCTAGCATTGACTGAGGTTGAGAATTGGGATTTTTTTTTTTTGAACCACTGCATGAGAGAAAATGAGGACATTGAGTTTGCTTCAGCATGTGGGCTTAACCCCCTTGTACTTGGTGTGCTAATTGAATTGTTCACAGTACTTGAGTCATTGCTTTGGGGATTTTTTTCCCCTTTTGTTGCTGCAGTACTCCAGGGGAAATGAGAATTTTGCTTGTGCTGACAGTGGTATCATCAGCCGGGGATGTATCAAATTTTCTGAAACTTGCAATTACTTGTTGCAAATTCTGTCTGTTCAGGGCTTCTATAGTTGAATGTTTGGATAAGCTGTCTTTTTCCCACTAATCTGTGTGAAGTCTCCTGATGCAAAAAGAGCATCTAGGATCTTCTGGATGCCTTGTGCTATCCTTTAGAGCCTTGCCTCATTTTTCTTAACAAGGTATTAAATGTGTGTGGAGAGAGCAGAGTGCTTATATAGAGTGAATTGCCATTGCTATGTAACTTAATTTTTTGTTTCTTTTAAAAGCTGTGTATTCACAATTTACATTCCTTTCCAGCTCCATTTACCTCTCAATTCCCCATTACCTGGAAGTGAGTTGACTAAGGAGCCCTTTCGATGGGATCAGAGGTTGTTTGCTTTGGTTCTTCGTTTGCCTGGTATTACAGCACCAGAGTCAGAACAGATGACAGGGGTACCCATGGATGACTCTGCTATCACACCTATGTGTGAAGTCACAGGAGGTGAGTGCCCTTGTTTCCTTTGACAAGTGATTACTTTCTGAACTATAAATGAATTCAGTTTAGTTCAATTAATTGTGTGATTCTTGTCATGCAATAAGAATTTTCAAGTTCTTACAGTACTTGTAAAAACCCTCAAGACTGGTATAATGAAACTAAAGATGCTTACAGCATTAAAGCTATACAGACAATTAAATGTAGCCTGTCTTGGAAGAGTGAATCTACTTTCTTCAGAAATGTTTTGTAAGAGAACTAACTTTTTTTCTACTACACCTTGGTATTGCAATAAGGAATTTTAATAATCGAGTCTGTTCTGCAGTTTTGGTAAATTCCTGTCATTCTCTGGTCTAAAAAAGCCAAGGTGAAGGAAATGGGTTCTTTCATGTTTTTGCCTCCAGAGCATGCAGAATGCCTTTCAGAATGCATAATAATTCTGCAGAATTGATACTTCTCTCCGTTTTAAATCTTGTTAATATCTTAAAAATCATATTCCATATCAAACTCAGCCACTGAGTTTATTATGTTTTGAAAAGTGATGATTCTTCTGATGCATCAGAGGGGATGTGATAAGAGAGGAAACAAAGGGCTTAGAAAAGTATTCTGAAAGGATTTGATTCCATTGCTTTGTGACTCTAGGTAGGCTGTACTGGCAAATGCTTTGACTGAAATTTGTGGACATTTTAAAGTGTTGATGTCTGTCACAAGGGGGAGCCCATTTTCCATGAATGCAACCAAGAATTTGAGTTAGTCATTAAGGGTCTAAAATACAAACATTTCCAGTGAGGCATTTGTCAGTGCTTCACTAGGCTGCCTTGTCGCTTAAACAAAGAGGGAGTGTTCAGGAGAAGTTTTAAATCAGTGGTCCACACGTAAATCCATGTGTGTGGTGGTTGAACAGTTTTCACTGATCCAGGTTAAAATAAGGGCAGAAACACTGAAGAGCTTTAACCCTGACTGTTTCATTCTAGGTCGATCATATTGTGTGTGCTCTCCAAGAATGCTGAATCAATGTCTTGAGTCATTGGTGCAAAAAGTGCAAAGTGGAGTGGTAATAAATTTTGAAAAAGCTGGACCAGATCCCTCACCGATTGATGGTACTTGAAATTTTTTACACTGTGGTATCAAGTAACGGGATGCCTGTCATCAGTGTGACTTTGTGAACTTAATACAGTAGTTGCCAAGTCAAAAGGGAAGCTATTGCAATTTGAAAGACTTAACTGCAAAAAGGACCTACCTGTTAATTCTGAAGCTTTGTAGTGTCTCAAAATATTGGCTGTAGCTGCCAGACATCTCTGCATTTGGTCAAACCACTCAGGTAGTCTTAAATGCATTTGTTCATTTCAGGCATATTTAAAGGGATTTATGGGTTTTAAGCAGTTTTCAACCAGATAGAAGTGTAAGTAACATGATATGGAAAGACCTGGGCTTATCCTTTTTTCTTCAATGTAATAAAGTGGCTGTGTTAAGAGTTAAAATAGGAAGTACACCTGTGTGGCATTGATTTCTTCTTCTGAATGGTTTAGCTAGGTCCCTCTTTGGATGTTACTGAGAAGTTTGTGAGATTTTTTTAATTATACTTCACTGCAATAAAAAGTCCAGCAGTATTAGTCATGTATATCACTTTAGTGCTTGGATTTGAAGGTTCTGTTAATGACAATGGAGAAAAAAGAAACATTGTGAAAGGCTCCAGATAACTGCCTTTTCTCGCCTCTCATTCTGTAAACATTCAATGCTTATTTGGCTTCTCAGTTTGAGCTTTTGCAGACATGCTTACTGACAACTATCTGCTATTCTTAGAAATTTATATTAACTGCAGGAAGGGCTTCCCTGGAATTACAGGTTGTTAACTTTTCATAGAAGTTACTTAGTAATTCTTGAGTTTTAACACTATTTTGACTCAAAGCTTTTTCTTCTGTAGATGGGCAGGTGGAGATATCCAGACCCTTTGGACCCCAGCCTTGGCACAGCTGCCACAAACTTATCTATGTCAGACCAAACCCTAAAACAGGGGTTCCTATAGGTCACTGGCCTGTTCCTGAATCCTTTTGGCCAGATCAAAATTCTCCAACACTGGTATGTACTGAAGATAAGTCGAAGGGTTTGTGCATGCAGGAATATTCAGGATTTCCTATTCACAGATTTTTTTTCCAAGTCTTGACGTATGTATTCTATTGTAGCAAATGTGGAAGCAGTCTGATCCAGGGAGTGACACTTGCAAGCCTATCACTTACTGATGAGTAAATAACATGGGGTTCTATTTTTAGTAACTTTGAAGCATTAGAAAACTGCCTGTAACAGATTTTTGACCCAGTGTGTGCATGTAAGTGTTTGAACCCTGTTAAATATCAAATGGTGGCACTTGGTAAAAGCCTTTGGAATTCTCTTGGCTCATAGAGGCCATTAATAAAAGATAGTATGATCTTGACAGTTTGAATCCCTGTGGTAGTTCTACTTTCATTCTAGCAAGTGAATATAATTTAATCTGCTGTTGTGCAGTGTAGTCGCACTTTCAATTTATCCAAACTGAGAACCTTTTAAATTAATTTATTAATTAAGAATTAATTTCTTTGTTCTTTTCCACAAAAGAATGTATGCCACTGCCTTTTGGTCTGAGAGCTAATCATTAGTATAGTATAATGCATTTTTGTTTGTTTATATTTGAAATCATTAAAGTAGAATTCCTGCAGTGTGTAATGGTTACCTACATTTTATGATGATTTTTATTGAATTTTTGTGGGGTTTTTAGTATGAAACAGATGTGCTAACACTCACTGAACTTCCTGTAAATTTTGTTTCTTGGTTAGAAAACAGGTTAAGTCTGTTGAAATACAGGTTGTTGAGGAGTGATTGAGTATGAAATTTTAGTCATATTTACAGGTTTGATGTTTTTGGCATCTGTGGCCACATTCATTAAAGGATGTGGATGTCCTTCTGAACTACAAGCAAGTCAGCATATATGAATAACAGTAAATTTTCTGTAGTTGTTAAAAAAAGGATATCATTATGTAGTGGATATTTAAAGGCTGTTCTGTAGGAGAGCTGGTCCTGTGTATTCCTTGTAATCACTGTCAGTAGTATATCTGCCTCCATTTGCTGTGTAGAGTCCGTACAGTTTGCTACTCCAGGTCTTAAAAATAGATCTTGCCAAGTGAAGAATTGTCGAATTAAATCTTCTCAAACCTGAAGTTGACTTACTCAAATGGCAAAAAGATGAGATTTTTTTCTGTTGTAGTGTGTATAGCTCTCATAACTACAAAGCACTGTCATATACAGCTAAATTCCTCTCAACATCAGTTGAAACTCTGCCTTATATAGATTCCTCATGCAGTGTTGGGGAGATAAGTTGCTGATAGTGTTTCAAGACCTGTATTTCAGTACTGTTCAAACACAGTGTACGTTGTAATCAATGTATATGTATGTAGCATATCTTGTCTGCTTAAGAGTTCGTAGTTAAATACTTGACTTTTCCTGCCTGTTACCTGATCCATAGTGGAGCTGTCTCAAACAGTTCTATCACAAGAACTTAAGTATACTGTGGCTAATGACACCATCAAGGATTTCTTAAAAGTGTATGAAACGCTGATAATAATTATGCTGGTAGATCAACATGTAAATGGTTGCTTCAACTGCTCAGAGGTAAAAATAGCTCTGCTGTCCAACAAAGGATTATTGGACTTTTCGAGTCTGAGTACAGCCTCAGACTTTTGCAGCCTTTTTATTCTTAGATTAACTTTGGTGGCTTGGTAAAAAAATGCACCACAACTATTTATTAGCCATATTCTGTGAAGAGAGTTGTTCTTCCTCCATTTGGTTGGGCCTCCTGTTTGGTGTCCAGTTGGAGAGCCCACCTTCCTCAGGGTGGAGACACTCAAGGCGAGACCAGCTCTCTTGACAGATAACTTGTTTGGGTGGCTTACCCTAAAGTGAAGAGCCTAGAGAGTAAAAAAATTGCTTTCAAGGCGAAGTGGGAAGATGGTCCAAGAAACCTTGTGTTTCTCTACTTGATCTTGTATATATGTAAGTTACCTTCTTGTAAATAGAGTAAATGGAAGGATGCTTCCCAGCTGAGCTCTTCCTCAGATACTAATGGCCTTGAGGGAATACTCAAGGGCATATACTCAGTGAGTAAGTAGAAGAGCTTGCATTCCTCCCTTCAGTGGAAAGAGTACAGCTCCAATTTTCATTGCACTGAAAATCGGCTTTCCCTTTTGGCAAAAGAAATTTCAAGTTGTTAACTTACAGTTGAAATTTGAGACACAAAGGCCTTTTTCCTGTGATTAATAAAAAAAATTTAAAAATCCAAATACTGAAATTCCTTGAATCGAAATAACTTTTTTCCCTCAGGCCTAGTTAAAATGTGAGTTTTTAAAGTTGGTTTTTTTTTCTGAATTAATGCTGCTCTTCATAATTGTTTGAATTTTGTAACTGTCAAATTTGCCAAGAAGGGAAAGCTCCTGGCAAAGTTAGCAAATGCAGAAGTACAGCACCTGCTTCTGTAGGGAATGAAAAGGGATGTGTCCCAGAGTAGCACTGATGTTTTTTGTCTTCACTAGGACTTAGTCCCATTTGTACAGCTTTTGGGTAAATGGAAGAAATCTTAGTTGCATATTGCTCTAGACTACTACTTGAAGTAATTGGCATTTATTTAGAAAACAAGATTCCTTCAGAATAAGACATTGCTGACATCATAAATTGCTTAGGACTCATTAACAGGAAATGAATCCTGTATTGAGTAGGTTCCTTAAAAACATGTGTTTTCAAAGAAACTGTATTACTTTAGTTGTCATAGCACAAATGCATTTTAATTGTTGTGCAGCCTTATTAACAGTGGAATACTTTGTTTAGCCACCTCGCACATCTCATCCTGTGGTGAAATTTTCCTGCACCGACTGTGAACCAATGGTCATTGACAAACTGCCTTTTGATAAATATGAATTAGAGCCTTCACCACTGACCCAGTTTATCCTGGAAAGAAAATCCCCTCAGACCTGCTGGCAGGCAAGTAGAATGCACGCTGAATTGAAGTTTATGGAAGGTTGTTTTTCATGTATCTTACTCTATAATCAGAATAGGATGTAAAATTTCAGAACACAATACTTGATGTGTAATGTGTTTTATTGCAGGTGTATGTGAGCAATAGTGCAAAATACAGTGAACTTGGTCATCCTTTTGGTTACTTGAAAGCTAGTACAGCACTGAATTGTGTGAATTTATTTGTGATGCCTTATAATTACCCAGTCCTGCTTCCACTGCTAGGTAAATACTTCATACAAATTTTCTTCACTTCATACAAATTTTCTTATGTGGTAGATAATTAAAACATTGATGTCATCTAAATAGATTACTGCAGTTAATGCCAGTATTAATAACACCTGGAGAAAGGTAGAGTCAGTAACTTGCTTCACTTGTCTCCAATTGTCTGGACTCAGTGTGTAAGATGATTTACTCAATCATCATTTTCAGATAGGTTTTGGTCTCACTTTCATTGTTTTAAGAGACATTTTTCCTAATCTGTTGTCTCAATACCAATTCAGTAATTCATAAGGTTCCATTTTTGACTGCAGCATTAATCTTGTGTGTGTTTGGTTTAGTTGTATGTATGCAGTATTAGTCTTTCGTGTGTTTGGTTGTATATATGATGACTTGTAGATACTAATTTAATCACATTTTTGCATTTGCATTTCTTCAAGAATTTCATTTATTAGAATTTTCTTTTTTAGAAGAAAAAAAGATGCAATACTCTCTAGACATGCTTTTCATTTTGTTGCTTTGCTTTTTTTGTGACTCTTAGATGACTTGTTTAAAGTACACAAGGCAAAGCCTACATTGAAATGGCGTCAGTCATTTGAAAGCTATTTGAAGACAATGCCTCCATATTATCTTGGGGTAAGATGACTGTTAAAATTTCTGGATTATAGTTGTCTTTCTACTATGGATGTGGTCTCTATTTTAAGTAGAATATGTATTAATTTGAGAGAATAGTTAAACATCATACATAATGATAGTGTTTTCACTGGAGTGCTATGGAAGGCCTGAGATCTGAATGCTATGAATTTTTCTTAATTTCATAATACACTGGGACTTGTATATAAATGATATTTTTCTTAACTAATTCTGTATAAATAGAACTATTTTAAAACAGCAAAAAACGCTGCCCTGGGAGTCTTTTGTTTTTGTTGTTTTTGAACCTTCAGAACCTCAGGTTCTATTTGAAATGGGTACAGCTAGTTGAAGTGTGTATAAAGTTAAATATGACCATGCAATATATTCCATGTTTCAGCCTTTGAAGAAAGCTGTGAGAATGATGGGAGCACCAAACCTTATAGCTGACAATGTGGAATATGGACTTAGTTACAGTGTCATTTCATATCTCAAAAAGTTGAGTCAGCAGGTAATGTTGAAGCAAAAGAGCAGTAAAAACTTACTCTCATAGCAGGATAATCTTAAAATACTGAAGTTCAGTGACTTTGTAGGAAAAAGGAGCAGAGAGATCAAGTTAATGCTTTCCCATAAGAAACTAGCAAAAAATAATTTTGGCTTTTTGAATTGAAGGAAAATATAGCATTTAAATACTGTATAAGCATTTAAGACTGTATAAACTGAACTATATAGAGACAGATATGGAAGTACAAGTTCAGGATTTTTTCTATTTAAGGAGCATTTTCACTTGTGCAGAGAGTAACATACTTTTAGCCAAAAAAAACCCATGTTGTCTTTAGAGATGTTTTAGTATTTTTTCAGGAAATAGGGATTTGTGCTTGATACATCAGAATTAAAATGTTGTTTCTTTGGCTTGTGACATGAAGTGGAAAGTGTTCAGTAAATAAGATAACTTACATAACTGGGAATATCAAATAACAATACAGGTGCAGAAATGACAAGTGACCATTTGAAATTGTTGACTGTGTTCAGAATAGTGCCCTAATCTTTGACTAGGCTCCTGCACCAGCTAAAGCATTTCTGCCCTGCTACCTCCACTTTGGAACTGTGCATGTTAAGCTTTATGTTCAAGATAAAAAAAGTAAACTTGAAACTTCAAGAAATAGTAGTGCCGAGTACTTGTAACTTAGCTAATGAGTTTTCATGGACCAGCTTTTTCTTAAAACTTATGAATATAAGTGATTATTTGAGGAAGCAAGTATCTTAAAGTCAAGAGCATATCCTGTTAAATCAGTCATATTGCTCACTATTGTGTGAACTGGTGTCTCAACCTAGATATCTTGGACTGCTGTAAGAAGTAATGATGTGCACTGCAAATTGTACTTCAAGCTTTTGTAACTTCTGAAAGGCCCTGCCAGTAAAACTCAGCATTCTCAATACATATTCAAACTTTTGAGTAGTCTATAAATTTATGTGAAATTGTAAAACCAAAATTGGCAGTTGTGTTACTAAATTCCTTTTGGCTCTTTGCACTGTATTCTGTAAAAAAACTGGCATTTATGAACACGTTTAATTTTGGTACAAATCTAACATAATATTGGGGTCTAGGTTTGTCTGGTCAACCAGTTGGTTATTTTCATATATTTCAAATTTATTGTTATGTTATGACTACTTGTATTGAGCTTTAAAAAAGTTGATAGCATTGGGTGACTGATTGCAACTACAGTTGTGGGAGAATCAGTCTTGTGGGAGTTTGACTGTTCTGTACAGGAACAGCTGAACGTTATGTGAGTACAGATAGATCTGCAGAGAACTGGTAGTCAAATTATGGCATTTTATGAAAATAAAAGCATTGCATGCATATTGGTGCTTAGATACTGTAATGGGCAGCAGAGGAGAAATATGCAGAAGACCTAGGCAGAAAACTGTTCACTATATTTAAAACTGTGGTAGACTTTAAGTGGTTATGTATGAAGCACTCCTTAAGCACTCAGCCTGGTTATGGTCATCATAGTGTGTTAGCACGTTGTTGAATCTTGTAGGTAGGAATTTAAAATGAATAAGTCTGACTAATCCTTTTAAGAGTATATTGTCAATTTTATTTATTTATTTATTTCAAATTAAGGCCAAAATAGAGTCCGATAGAGTCATTGGCTCTGTAGGCAAAAAGGTAGCGCAAGAGACTGGAATTAAGGTCAGAAGCAGATCACACAACCTGTCTATGGCACATAGGAACGATTTTCAACATCTGCTACAGGGGATTACTGGGGAAATTCCTCATAGACCTCTAGACCTCAATATGAAGGAGTATGCTGGGTTCCAAATAGCTTTGCTGAATAAGGTAAGCACCACTGTGTGTAATGTTGTTATTTTCAATATACTTCCATTGAAATGCTAGATATTGTTTCTTACCTGGCATTAATTGGAATTTCATTTACTGGAACCATAGGATTTGAAACCTCAAACATTTAGAAATGCTTATGACATACCCAGAAGAAATCTTTTGGATCAGTTAACACGAATGAGATCTAATTTACTGAAGAGTACTCGCAAGTTCCTCAAAGGACAAGATGAAGGTTAGATGACAGTTTATCGTTTTTTCTGCCAATGATTATTGCTAAAAAACAATGTAACAAATAGTGTAGTTCTTTAAAACTTGGTGGATGTCTGATACTGCCATTAAACTGCATGGATTTTTTTAGCTGCTTTTTCCTCACCTTATTGGAGAAAAAAATGGTGAGGACAGAGAAGATTGCTGATTCACTGCTCTAAGTCCATATGAGGAGACTTGGGCTTCTACAGGAGATTCTTTGTTCACTGTTTTCCCTAACTCCCATGGGTGTATCTGATGAAATGACAGGACAGTTCTGAACATTATGATCTCTTTCGGTAGAAGTGAGTTGTGAGCAGTGGAAAAGTAAGCCAGCCCACTGGGTGCTGCCACTGTGATTGTTTTGCCTGTTGAGCCAACAGCAAATGGTTTAGTAGTCTGCTAATTTATTCCTTTACCTTTTTTCCTGTGTCTTCTGGTGCTACTTTGTGGCATCTAGCCGAAGATGTTGAAATAAGTAGGTGAGAAGGGCAATGCAAGTGAAAGCTTGTGCTACATTAGTCCTGCCACTACTTAGGTCAGATTAACATCTGTACATTTCACATTACATTATCACTTTGTCAGAGTAGTTGTTCTTCAGGGAGGAGGATTAACTCATGTTTGGATTTTTTTCCTGTGTTTTTTTCTAGTGTGGTTTTTTTTTTTATCAAAGGCTTGGCAACTCTAAAACTAGAACAAGTTTAAAATCAGCTCCCGTGTTTTTTTAAGAATTTGTTGATCTACAGTGGTCAAAAGTCACCGTTGCTCTGGGAGAATGCTAGTCTTGACAATTAAGTTTTGGGTGGCTAAAATTGGACAAAGTTATGTCAAAGCTGTGTGCAGCATGGCATTACTATGTTGCTTTAATATGTCTTTTGTTTGCAGTAATGTTTTAGTTCTAATTTGTTCCTAGTCTGTTTTTTGCTGTGTTGTGAAGTTGGGACACATTGGAAAACTAACATCTGTGCATGACACCTATTGCTTATTTCCTGTTGAAATGATAAATCCCCAAGACATGTACTGATTCATTTGAGCAAGTTTCCTGTAGTCAAAAGTTTTATAAATATCAGTCAGGCAAGAAAAATGGTGAGCTTTGTACAGCTGTTTTGTTAATGCATATGATAAAAGTCTGAGCACTGGAGATATGAAATGGATATAGACTAAATTCTTGTACTGTCAGCAGTACTGTGTATTAATTAACTCCTCTGTTACAATAGATCAAGTTCACAGCGTACCTATAGCACAAATGGGAAACTACCAGGAATATCTTAAACAAATTCCTTCTCCACTCCGAGAACTTGATCCTGATCAACCACGAAGGCTTCATACATTTGGCAATCCATTCAAATTGGACAAAAAGGTGACTTTTCTGAAAAGCTTTTTTGAAAAATGTGTTATTGTGTGTGCACTTCTGCCTACATTGTGCTTTGAGTAGTCTATTGGAGAAACCCTGTCAAATACTTGTAAAAGAAATGGTTACAAGAAAGTGTCTCAGATGTTCTTCCATCAGCAGTATCTTATGGAGGGCAGTCTTTATTGGAAAACCAGTATTATGTCTCTAAATTGTATTATAACTGAAATACCTGCCTCAGCTTTGGGAGTCTTGACTGTCCCTTTTATCCAAGTCTCTGAGAACTGACCAAACTGCCAATATCATTTAGAGCTCTTGTATTAAAAATGTGAGTCTCTTTGTAATTACTGAAAAGGGAGTTAGATGGCCCACTCCCTTACCTAACATGGCAGACTGTTGGATAAGGGCCTTAAGCACATTTATCTAGTCCTGGTTGACAATTTGGAATTCCAAACATAATGGCATGTTGTATGTGACTTCTATACATGCTAAACATTGTGGTAATATCAGAGTATTAATTGTGCCTTGCATTATGGGTGTGAAGCTTAAGAATTCTTCCTGTTAAATGAATTACAGGGAATGATGATAGATGAAGCAGATGAATTTGTATCGGGACCTCAAAATAAACATAAAAGACCTGGAGAACCAAATATGCAAGGGATTCCGAAAAGGCGGCGCTGTATGTCCCCCCTGCTCAGAGGGCGACCACAGACTCCTCCAGTTGTCAATAACCACATTGGAGGAAAGGGGCCACCAACACCAATTGCACAAGCACAGCCTGACCTTGTTAAACCCATTGCTATTCACAAAAGTAAGTGAATCTTCAAAGTCTTTGGAGTTTGTTTTTTGATTTGTCGGAAAAAGCTTTTTTTGTGTAAAAAATACTGCTGGCCGATTTGTGAAATTTGGCAATTTTATCCCTCCCTCTTGAAAGTGAAGTACTTGTGTGCATCTGGGGTTAATTTCAGAGTTCATATAGTCCTTCAGATGGAAGTCTTCCATATAAACTCCAAGTATAAACAATGTATTTCCTCTCTCTTGAGGAGACAGTGTAGACAATGAGAAGAGTTCTCCTCCTTTGCCTGGAAATTTAGATACTCTAGAAGTATCACAGCATGAAGCTAGTTTGAATTTTGCTCAGTGAAATAACCCTGGGTGTGAAGCTGAGGGGCTGTGTAACTCTCTTACTGTAGAGTACTAAAGTGTAAACCTGGTTAGTTTGGTTTAAAAGTGGGAGAGACACCATGTCATAACCACTCTTTTCAGGTGGTTTTTCTTTTGTTGGTAGTCCATACAGTAATTTCCTTTTTCATACGAAGAATATACCTGTGATTTTTTTTGAAATTCATTAAGTGCCAGGAGATAGTGATGGGCTCAGTGTTATAATCCAGAAACAAGTTTTCTTATGCCTGGCATGTACCGTAGACTGTATGAGCTGGAGCATAGTTTTAATAGTCCAATACTGATGTGACTCATTGACTTGTATCAGTTGATAAGGAATTTGAACCTGGCAAGTGTAATCCTTTTTTCAGCATCAGATACAAATAACGAAGTTGGAGTTGATGTCACTGAGAATCACGTTGCAGACCCCCTTTCACCAGATGTTTTCCCAAATGCTGTGGATTCAGAGTTTTCACTGTCCTCTTCACCGTTCAATTCATTGGATCGACCAACAGCTCATACAGAGGATGTTGGCCATGAACATTTAGGGAATAACTTGAATGTTGATGGGTTTTTGGAGAATCATGAGGAATCAGGTAGTAAAGAGCAAAGTACAGAAGAGAACTTGACAATGTCTTCACCTAGCAAAGGGAAAAAAACAGTGCACTGCAGGAGTTCCAGAGAGATTAATATCGAGCTAAGAGCACAAATTATGAAAGAGATCCGAAAACCAGGAAGGAGTAAGTATACTGAATTTCTTTCAGATAATTGGCCTGAGAGTTAAAGAATTCATGTTAGATCACTGTTTTAAAAGTGTACTGGAGCATGAGACTGAAGCAAAATTAAATTTAAAGCTGAAAAGATTTGTTTTAAAAGCTCTGCTGAAAACTTACTATAGCAGTGATTAAAATATTGCTATACCTATCAGTGTTCATGAAAGTAATGTTTTTTTTATATCATTATTAGAATTAACTTGATAGGTGTTAGTAACATCCTAAGCTGCAATATCTCATGGATTTTATTGTTGGTTCTCATTAAATAAGATGTTCTTGCTCCAGTTGATAGGAGATACAGCTTAAAAGTTTACAAAAATTGAATGTTGCATTTCACTGAAATCTGTTACAACAGATGTGTTGACATCATTTAAATAACTGACGTTTCTTTCCTCTTGACCTTTAAGAATATGAAAGAATCTTCTTTTTACTGAAGCATGTACAAGGAAGCTTACAAACCCGACTGATATTTTTACAGAATGTTATAAAAGAAGCTTCAAGGTAGGTAACAGAATTCTATTATTCTTACAGAACTGCACTGTGCTGTGCCATGTATAACTACTGGACAATCACTCAGTTGTTTGAAAACAATGCTTTACACTACAAGTAGATAATTCCCTATGAAACAGCAAAAGTGCATAAGCTTCTTGAGGTGTTGTTTGTAAAAGCTTACGTTTTTCCCTCAGATTTCCCTCAGCAACTGTAGCTGCCAAATCCCTGTAAATATAGATGGACAATGGTATAGAAGAAGATAACTTCAAAATCATTCCAATTAAATTAAAAGTTTAGGTGTGAGTGTACTGCTAATTTGAAAATATAATGGAGATGCCAATTACAGGGAATGAGGCTTTCAGAAACAGCATCAGCTCAAAATCCTGTCCTAAAAATAGCTTTTAAATTCAGGTATACTCATAAAGATATGTCTCTACTCTTCAGCATACTTCATTCAGAGATAGTGTAGTCCTGTCTGAGACTTTGGAAATGGAGTTGGCTTTTCTCTGGAGAAGAGTGACTTGATAAGGATTTAAGCCCTGTGTTTTTCATTCAGGTAGAAACAGTTCCTTACAGTATCTTTAGACTGTCCATACTTAGCCTTCTACATGTTTACTGAGAGGAAAAAAGGAGAAATGTATTAGAACCAATAGTGTTTGAGTTGCAGGGCACTAGTAATTCCAGAGTCTTGTATGGATTGTAAATATAGCCAGAACTTTGAGGCTTATTTTAGAAACCTCAAAGAATAGTTGATTCTTACCTCAAAGAATAGTTGATTCTTACTCTCTAATCTGTTTTGTAATAGTTGTTCTTTTCCCATGGCATTAAGCAAATTTCATTATTAAAAACCAAAGTAATTTTAGGAGAAAGTTTAAAGTGTGCTGGATGTTGAACATTCATACAGATTCTCTAGCCTTCTATTGCCAGCTCACTGAGGCATGTGAATTTATGTGGATTGTGCTCTTTCTATAGCAACAATTGCTTTATAGTGCTTCTGCTTGATTGTTATATTGCCTGTCAGAGTTGTTCTATATGTTGTAAATTACACAGTCTTCCTCACTGTCACAGCACACCAAAGCAATTCTGTTGCTCTTGGAGTTTGTGATTGCCCTTAGTGGGGTTGGAATTTTTGTCTGTAAAATTAGGCTTTTAAGATCACCTGTAACTCTCATTTCTCTTGCACAGTAGCTTTATTCTAGCTGTTTTTAGTTAACACTTCTAAAAAATTTGGCAGTGGTTGAGTGTTACTCTTGGATGCATCAGAGATTGTAGGGAGGCTTGTCATCTGGAAATTAGGGCAGGTGCCATGTCTCTGTGAGCCAAGGATATGGACCAGGATGCCTGAGTGGAACTAGAGGCTTCTGCTGGGGTTTAGTGAAGTCCTAGGACTGGACTTGGGATATAGTTCAAAATATTTTCATTGCTGCCTGTCTTTGAATACACATATGGGCACCAAAGCATTGGTCAGAAGCGGCTTCCCCAAGGTGCAGAAATGTTGCAAGGGGGAGGAGTTAGCTGCAAACAGCAAGGAGTTGTACTTCCTGAAGTAGGGGTGTAAGCAGGGTGACAGAATGGCCAAATTTATACAACTGATATGGAATTGAGCTGCAGAGATTCCAGAAGTATGGAGTTTGGATGCCTGTATTTTCCTTTAATTTCTTTAAGTTTCAGTTCGTGGTGTCTGTTGGGAGATGTGCTTTGCACGATGTAATGGCTGTTCCTCCACCAGTACTAACTTTGTTAACTTTGGTGAATGCATCATGAAGGCATGAAAATAATCCCTAAAAGCTGTGTGCCAGCTTTAGGATTATAGTTATTTTGATGTATATTTTATTTCTGTACTTCAGAACTTTACTTCTGGAAGCAGCAAACACTTAACTCTGTTTTTCCTGGATTTCTTAGAGCTGAGTGATGTTTGGCTATAATCATGTGCTATAATAAGCTCTTGTAAATGTAGTTTTGTATTCAGCAAATGGAAAAGCAAGTTGGTGGTTTACCAGAATGTTAGGAGACAGTGTATGTATACGTATGAGGTATGTGTAGCCTCATCATACACTGCTCTTGAAGTAATAATTGACGTTTCCAGCGTTCACTAAAAGTTTTGTCAATGATGTCTTATGTATTACTCCATTATCCATTGTAACGCTTTCTTTTAAATCCAGGTTTAAAAAACGAATGCTGATAGAACAGCTTGAGAGTTTTCTGGAAGAAATCCACCGCAGATCCAATCAGGTCAACCATATCAACAGCAGCTAAGAAACTGCACATGAGAGAGCCATAGCAGGGCACTGCTGTTCTTACTTGCATTCATTTTTGACATGCACTCTTATCTCAAGTTCCTGTACCTGAAAGAATGAGAAGCTGCTCAATAAAATGATGAGAAGTATCCATCATCCTTTTCTTTCTTCACTTCTGTTATTTTTGTAATGTGAAAAATAATACAAACATTTTTATTTAACTAAATTGAGAATTCCTTGCTTGTCATGGACAAAAGTGTCACTTTCCCTCAGGTTCTATTTTTCTTAATCTAACCTTCAAAACTATCACCTCTTAAGGTTGAACTTTGCCAAAAAGTTGCTTTGTAATTTTCAAAAAAAAAAAAAGCACATACATTAAAAAAGGTAATGTTTTGTATATACAGTTATTTTGGATATATTATTGTAAGTTGTATAAATGTATTTTGAAAAATATTTAAGAAAAGCACTTTTGTTATTCCATCAATAAAGTCTCTATTTTAATTTTTGTGTAGGTTTGTGTACAGTTTTTATTGGAATGATTTGTTTTGCCATCCCTTTCCAGAGCTTCTGTATTCTGGTATCAGTGTTAAAGAATGAAGAGGGGTTTTGTATCACTGGATATTCTGCTCTTAATCAAAGGAGTGAAAGAGCTAATGCTGAGTTGCAGTTACAGTAGGGTATCTTGTATGCATTGCACTTTTGGTGACCAGCATAACAAAGTGATGTTTTGTATGTTTATCTGCAGCCATGACAAGCCCTGCAGTTTTATTGAGAGGATACAGTGTGGTAAAGCAGGGGTCAGTAGCCTTTGAGGAAGGCTGCACAGAGGTTTTCTGTGTCAGAAGATTTTAGTGCAGGAGTACATACAGGGTGCTGCTGCTGCCTGGACACAAAATATCACTGATTGCTTTACTGACCATGTCTTTCAGCTGTGCTCGATTCTCTGAATTATCTGGAAGGCTTTGTTTGATTCAGTGGGAGCTGAATGAAACAGTTCTGATGCCTTTCTTGGGAGATAGTGGTTTGCAGTCTTCACCAAAAATCTTTATGGGCCTGATTTTCTGATGCTTGTGCCATGAGTTGCTGAACACTTGCCATATCCCAGCTTTTGTCAGGATGCTGAAAAACATCCCGTGTTTTTCTTGATGCCAATAATCACATTCAGTGTTCTTCTGGAATGTCTGTTCTATGCTGTGTGTGCTTCAAAGGCAGTAGAGGTAGTACTGCTACCTTTTTTGACAATATTTGTTTGGTCCCTGAGTGGGTATTTCTGCTTCTTACCGGCTCTGCCTGGAACAGGCTGCCCTACCAAGTGGTAGAATCATCATCCCTGGAAGTGTTTTGAAAAGTGTGTAGGTGTGGTGTTTAGGGGCTTGGTTTAGTGGTGGACTTGCCAGTGCTGGGTTAATGGTTGGAGGCTATGATCTGAGAGGTGTTTTCCAGCCTTAACTGATGCTGTGATGGTGTCAGTTTTGAAACAGCCTTTTAACTTGCTTTTCTTTTCACAGCATTTTGCTGCTTGCTTGTTACCTTCTATATCAGCTGGATTATACCTGTCTGAGGTCAGATGGAATTTCAGTTTTATTCTTAAGCTTTCAGCTTCAGGACAGGGGAATCAAATTGTGCTTGAAAAGTAACATCACAGAGCTTTCTTGTGGGTTGCTTTCATTCAGATGACCTGTATACTTAGCAACAGTCAAGCTGCCTTTGGCCATGATGAAGTTGAAGAGAAGCTCTCGGCTCATAGTGCTAAATACTTAGGAGGCTAAACCTGTTCCAGTTTTTGGCAGATGTTTATTTCGATACTGTCTTTGCTGTAGTTGTGGTGCTGATGATTCCTAGACAGCTCTTAAGTTTCAACAGTGTCTACAATGGAATAAGGTAGTGGAGAGCTTTTACTCTTGCTTGTTCTTGGAAAAGTGATGTGCTTAAAACTGTGTTTTAATAAATACACACAATGTAGCCTTTAATTTCCATGGAAGAAAGCTTATCATAGGAACAGGAGTCAGTGTATGCATTTAGTGCTTATTATGAAGGATTTGTAACTCTTCCTATAAAAAGTACTGAACCTGTAAATGAAAACAATATTAACATTATTTCAGTTTGGGGCCCCATTTTCAAAGTGTAGTACAGTTTAAATACATAAGTTAGGCATGGAATTAGCAGATCATAGAATCATTCATTGCTTGTATGGAAAAACTGACTGCAATTGCATGGTTGTCTTAAAATAATCTAAACATTTCTGTATTAAAAACACCTTTCCAAATAACTGGTAGCCCAAATCAGGAACCTGCCAAAATCTGAAACTTACACTGAGCAACACAGAACCTAAGTTCATTGCTCTGTGTTCATATTTTAATTACAGAAGAGAATGAAATGACTGCCACAGATTCATTGGATATGTTTGGTTACTTGTATTGCTGTTACCTTGCCTGTCCTTCAAAGGGAATAAGCTCAAACCTGAAATTCAGATTAAAAAACTCAAATTTTTTTGGTTATTGTGAGCAGAACGATGCTATTTTAAATATCGGAAAACATATTTCTGCTATTACTAGAAAATTGATGCAATGAATACTTTAGGTCTACATAAAGATTCATTATGAACTTCATGGGCATAGAGGTTTTAAGCACTTCTAGACAGGTAGGTGAAAAATAGATCTTGTTGACCTGTTCAAGTTTTCCATAACTCAAAAACTTGAATCACAAAGTCTGAGCAAACAAAATTACTTAATGTTTTCACTTTTTGCATTAAAAAGCTTGAATTATAGAGACATATTTTTGATTTTCAGTTGATTGGAAGGTATGTATTTTATGCTTCACGTAAAAATCTTATTTAACAATCTGACTTCCTTCCTCTGTATAATTCCAATATATACTGCAAACTGACCGTTTTATTCACCAAAGTAAGTTTGCTCTTAATCCTGAAGAGTCTGTGGTTCATGTTTCATAGGTGAGTTTATTAATGGCTTTTTATTGTAAAATTCTGCGTTTGCCAAGTAAAATGCTTTTATTCATGGACTGGTAATGATTACCAAAGCATATTTAAAACAAAATTCCAACCAAGGCAGTAATTTTCAGGTGCTTGCACTGTGGTCAAAATTTGGGTATGGGTTTTTAAAACAAAATGTTACATGCACAGGTATTCACTGACTAAAAGAACAGTGTGTGTTGCTTGGAAGCAGATAAGGGAAATGATTCCTGACTTTGTGCTAGGCCCCAGTGTTTTACTGTACCCTATAAATATCTATATGTTCCTTGAAAATCTAAATGGCCATGACCCCAGTTATGAGAGAAATGTGGTGGTTCCAATGATTTCTAGGAAAATATTTCAGATGCAAAATTACTGGATTCTTAAGAACGATAGAGTTGTTGGAGATTGGCCTGATGCTTCAGAGTGGCAAAAAGCTGCTAAATAGTGCATAATGCAGTTCTTTATTATTGCCAACAAGCTAGAGACTGCTTTCTTTTGGCAGATGTCCTGGAGCAACTTAATGTGATTGGACATCTGAAACACTTACAGTGTAGTACTGAAGCTAAAGGAGCACTGTGATGCTTCACCCTAAGACATGCTCTGCAGTTCTGTTTGGGTTTTTTGGGTGGTTTGTTTGGGGGCTAGGGGAGCGCATTTGTAAGAAAAGAGTTAGCAGTTGCAAAGAAACGTTTTTTGGCAGAAGTCTGTTTGCTATCAGTATAGGCATGGATAAGTTTCCTTTATAGGGAAGGGTTTCTATTTTAACTACTTCAGATGTTAATCCAGCTGGTCCAGCCCACTGTAATTTGAATTGCCCTGTAGAGATCAGTTCCTGGTGCTGGAGTATTCAGCATCTGTGAGATCTCTCTAGTGCCTATAATTTTGATAGAAATTTTTTGAGCACATACTGCATGTCCAAAGAAGAGGCTAATCTGGCTTCCTAGCCTTTTCATGACTGTTATACATTCTTTTTAAGGAAATTAAAATCTGTGCTTTAATACCCCAAACCTCACTGTTTCCATGGTTGTTTGAAGTTGCCTGAACTGAACAATGGCATGCTAATTGTATTGATTTCAGGCTACTTGTGAGGGATTCTACTCCTGAAAGGCAGAACATGCATACCTGTATTAGCTTGTCTCAGGAAAAATGTGAAAGGTCCATCTGCTTTGAAAAGAGGTGTTCGAGATCTTTTTAGTAAGACCATTGCTGGAATGCAACAAAGAAAACATCAGTAAAATGCATCTACTTTCTTTCCATCTTCCATCCAGTGCCCTCAAGCTCTGGTTAGTACTTTGAACTTTTGAGTTGCTCCTCTGCTTTAAGACTAAAACAATTTTATCCAACAGTGAAATCAGAAGTCTGGTGGAATTAACAAGTCAGGAGTTGTGAGACTACATGCAGGTGATCAGTGCATATTTTGATGCTGAAGGGCATCTGCCTGGCATTGGATCTCAAAGACAGTTTTTGTTGTCATCACATCCCTAACTCTGCTGAAGTCATACTGTGCTATTGTCTCACCTGTTAGCCAATTCCCATTTATGCTGTTCTGGTGAAAAGGATAAGCAAGGCACAAGTGTAGTTCCTTATCCAACTAGGAGACAAGCAGCAGAAAAATACCTACATCATCCCAGAATTTCTCTTGCCAGAGCTCTCAACAAAATCTTAAGTATCCTCAACTCAGTTTATGACTGTCTTTCCTCTCTGGTTGTGGCTTAATTATTAGATTAAATAAAAGAGTTTTTAAGGATTACGATGGCTCAGCTGTTATTAAAACACATCTTGTTTAAATTAATTCTTACTTTTGACTATATAGTCTTAAGAATACGTTGTCAAAACCTTCCCTCCCCACCCCCCCCATATTAAACCCACCGGATCTGGATTATTTTTTGAACAGTTAAAATAATGGAATTAGTTTGAAAATTCAAGTGAGACACAATAAAACTAGTTTGAGAAGGCACTATTTTAGTGCTTGTAAAAAGAATGTGCCTAGCTTCAAGTCGTCATGTGACTAGATACAAAACTTTTAAAGTAAACCATAAATGTAATTGCAGTTTTTAAAATCTGCTTGTCAGCTTGGTCTGACTGGAGTTAAGGGATGTTTTGGCATTGATTTCAAGGGGATGAAGGTCTGTTCCCCTTAGTTTTTGGTATGTAATTGAAGTCACCTAAAAGCTTTTATTTTGTATGGAGCTTACCACAAAGTTATTAAAAATATTACTGCCCTGATAGAGATTAAGACTGTTACAAGACTTAACCTTTCTGCAGAGCTGTACAGTTTTAACTTAGTTATGCCAGATGTTCTCTGTACACCCCCATATGTACTCGTGTCTTATTCAGGGTTTTTTCTAGAGGAATACTGAATACATCAATTCAGGTGTGCCCAGGTTCTTTCTGGCATTGCAGCTGGATGTTGGAGTGAGGGGATGTGCAACAGGTTGGGCACCATAGTGAGATGCACTGCCATGCTCTCTACATGCCTGTTGAATTCCTTCCTGGGAGCAAGGAGAAATGGTAGAGTGCCCTGGTCCCCAGTCAAGGACCACCAGCATTTGTGATGTGGAGCACATCTGTCCTTGGCACAGCCCAGGGAAGCAGAAAGGCGAGGTGTGGTTAATGGTGAGTCATTTATTGACTGTCTAGACCGTAGCTGAGATTTAACTCTGAGTCTCCCACTCAGCCTGTCCCATCTGCTCATGTGGAAGTGATCTGTTAGCAGGAGCTACTGCACATGAAGGCCAGACTTCAAAGTATGTAAGAATCAAGCTTGTGTGCCTAAAACTTGCTGATTATTACCATTAATGCTATCAAAGAGATCATCCTCAAATACCTTAACAGTTCAGAAGCTGTAGATGAAATATTACCACCCTGTTTTCGTTTTTTGTTCTTATGCTCTGAGAAAATAGATATTTAACCAGCAGAAAAATATGTGGTATATTTTCTCAAACTGGGTTTTCCTTTGACTGGCAAAGTTGGTTTTTTCATTTGAGCAATTACACCTTAGTTGAACATCAAAAATTAAAGTTTCTTGTGAACAACTACAAAGGTAAAATGGAAGTGTGTTAAATACAAAAGTTTGTTAGGCATACATATAACTTTTACCATGCTTGTTTTGTTTTAAATAAAGGACTGTTAGTTGGGTTTGTAGTGATAAGCTCCAGAAGTCAGAAGTTTGTCTGAATATTTGATTTACCTGTAGCTCCTGATGCCATTGTACCATCTTCTGTTACTTCAATCTCTGCTTTGTGAATAGCTTCTGAAATATAAAGACTATCTTGCTCTGCAAAACCCCCAAAATTAAGGAGTTATTTTCTGCATTTCGTTATGAACATATTTTTAAAAATCAGGATGCTTTTACTATTTTTTTCCTGCAGAATCTAAGGATCACATAACTATTAGGTATTTCAGCCTTTGACTGTTTTCCCAGTAAAAGTGGATTGAATGCTGAATGGCAGTTACTATTTTGAGAGGTCTCCAGGTTGTGGTGGAAGGCAAGAAGACACCTGGTGAAAACATAAACTTTAACAGAGTGAGGACAGTGAAAGAACTGAAGAACCCTTGGAAGGGGAATTGTAGAAAAATGCTCTTCAGGAAGAAACAGTGGGACTATGACATAAAATGAATCTTGGAAAAGTTAATTTCAGAAAAACACTGAAGAGAGTGTTGCAAGTCTGTTTTTCTCCAGCTGCCTGCAAAAGGCAGAAAGCAGGAAAGGCTGAGAAGTTTTTTCTTTCTTGTCTGAATTCAAGGATCAACAATTCAGCATGTTGGTTAAATCAAAGACATGCTAAAAGAGTATTTTATCTATTTTTGTCTTAATTTTGTCCAGTCAGAAAAACTTGGATGGCAGCAAGCAGGACAAAACTAGGAAGAGGAAGAATTTTAAAAAGTAGATAAATCTTACACATTTTTGAGGGGAAGAAATGCAGGTTTTCAGGTATTAAAAAAAAGCTATTTCAGGTCTGACATGAAGTAACACATTTGTTTGCTAAACATGATCTGAGAGTAAATATTCTGAAGATTATCCTTCTGCTTCATATGGAGGAGAAAATTACAACTTAGTAATTTTTTTTCAACTATCGGTTAAGTGAAAGATATATTTTCCTTGTAAACTCTGCCTTTACATAACTCTTAGACCACATAGAACTTTACTGCTATGACACAGTGGTGTAAGAGTGTTAGAGAACTATACAGGGCCTCAACATATCCTTCCTTCTATAACCCTGCCACGGCAGGATCAAATACTTCTACAAGCCTTACCCTGTATGCAAAAAGAAGCTGCTAAATTATGCTGTTTATGGAATTAATTTCCCCAAAGTATTTATCTTATTTAAATAGATGTTAACTTTGAAGTACATCCTTGTGTAGTTTATCAGTATATTAACATTTGTTTGCAATAAGCAAATTGGCAGTGAGCAGTAACAAATTATTTTAATGTGCATCTATGTGCAGTCTGAGATCTATATTGCAATAGAACATTGCTATGTTCAATTTTTTAAAAGCAGCATAAAAAACTCCATGGGTAATGTGCCTTCTGAGGTTCATCCCAGGAAAGAAACTTTTCTGTAAAAGTAGGTTTGTCTGAATTGGAGCAATTTCATTTATTCACTCACATCCACAAGAATATGAGCTGCTTGCTGGGCAGCTAACACTCCCAAGTCTTTACTGTGAGCAGAAGTGACTAAGTTGAAATATTTTGTTGCTGGGAGGAGTCAAAAGAAAAATAATAGGTAATTTGGATTCTTTTTTTTTAAATTTAATATTAAGTGGGGACAAATTTTCCAAGGAGCAGAAGAACTTTTCAGTGTTCCAAACCCAGGAATTTAATCATAACAGCAGTATTTTAGCAAAAGGAAAGTATAGCATTGTCTATTGATTACTGGATCAGCAAGATAATACAGCCTGGGCATAAATCAGTATTGTTTGCTGTGTCAGGAGTTGGAATATAGACTTGTTGGACCAGCATCCCTCACTGTTAAATAACTATTTAAAAACACAAATAGGAGTGCAACTTTTACTAAAGCATCCTAAATTTCTGAATAAATAACCATTTTTCCAGGCCTACACTGTCTTGACAATTTTAATCTTAGAGACAAAAAAAAAAGTAAGTTCAAGACCAAAACAAATCTGTTCTTTTCAGGTTCCTCTTTCTTACAAAACAGCTCGACATAAAATTGCAGTCAAGCATGAATTGTGCTTTAGAGTTTCACAGATAAAGAAGTACAATCAATTCAGAAGACCCAGGTCTAACAAATCATTCAAATGTAAGAGTCTACAACTAATGGGTCAAGGATCGTTTTGTATTCAGTCAAGCCTCTTACCTGAAATGCCTTTAAAATTAGCAGTGATGGGATCAAATGCATCTCTAATTCCCAAGGCAGAAAGAACTGTCTTCAGGTCAAAAAGGCTTTGAATACTGAACCTGAAATTAATATGATAGACTTTATTTAAATGCAGGTTTTGTAGAATTTTGTAGAATTAAAAGGCATTAATAGACACAATTTATTTCAAGCATTTGCATTTCATCCATCTCTTCCTGTATGAGCCCAGTGCATTGTCTGATTAAGTATATTTGCAGAAAGTAATTCACCTTCACCTGAAGACATTAACAGAAGGAATCCCTTGCCATCCTGTGTTGCATTCAGGTTGCTACTAGGTCGTCTTGACATGTGAATTCTGCATTTTCCCAAAGTGTTCTCTTTCTCTATGATTTTATTTCTAATATTATTTGGCTATAGGAAATGGCCCTTGGAAACATTTCCCAAAAATTAGCTTGAAGAAAACAATTATTAATGTACACACTGGTTTTCAGTGCTTCGTTAATGTGATGAATATGTTGTAGGAGGTGTGTTATGAAGCCCTTCCATGCTAATCCATATGATAGATACAGCTACATAAAGCCTTCTGCACCTAATTCCTCCTGCTATGCAATTTCAGTGGAGTAGATGATAGAAAATACCTCCAGCATAGGTGTTTATTAAAACAACAGCTGACTAAAGTGGAAAATGGGTGAGCGAAACCTGCTTTGTGCATGGAAAGATGGTTATGAGTGCTGGAGGGAGGCCAAGCTCTTTGTCCAGTGCCTTTTTAGTACACTGGCAAGTTTCAAAAACACAAAATAGTGTGTCTTTAGGAGATTATATGTTTATTCTTCCTTAAACAAAGAGAAAAATGAGTGTGGGAAAGGTCCACTACCATTTCTCTGGTTTAGGTCCTTAAGGCATTTATACCCCCAAAAAAATTATAAGTAAAAGCTGTAGGATCAACTGAAATACTTAGGGTTTTTTTTAAACAGTACAGAGTATAACCAGAAAGTCTTGTCATTCCTGGCTCACCTCTTTGTGGTTTAAGAAAGGGTTAGAGCATCTCTGGTCATGTGATGAATAATGAAACCAAAAGCATGTAATTTGATTTTGGTTGCACACTGCTTGTGTCAGCACTGTCACATGGAATTCTGACAGCTGAAGTAGTGAATCCATTGTGCTAACATTGCTTACCTAGGCAGAAAAATGTCCATCTTCGTTCTCTTCAAGCTGTTGGCCCAGAGGGTTATGGTTTTGGCAGAAAGGTGAGACTCAATCTGGGACAAAGGTGTTCTTTTGTGGCTGGGAAGCACTAGGAACATGCTGAGTTTCTCCCCCAGGTAGGGTAACTCAACCACGCTGAAAGCCTCCAGAGCTGCAGTCTGGAACTGGCCTGTGGGTGGGCAAAGAGAGATCTTATTTCATCATTCAAGTGAGAAGAAAACCCTGAACCCACAACCCTTGCTGGGATCAGCAGACGGCTCAGAGCAGCCGTGGTGGGCTGTAAGGAGTGGTCTCCAACACTTGGGCTCCTGTAGCCAACTCAGGTTGCTGTTAGCTCACAGCAATCTCACCTGAACACAGCTGAGTGTGTCAGAGATATCTTGGCAGCGCAGTGCCAATGCCACTGATAGTACCTGAAGAACCACCTCAACAGAGCATGGGTATTTTATTTCTTTTCCGTATAACAGCTGTCCTCCTTGCTCAGTCTGGGGACAAAAGCCCAGAACTACCAAGGCAATGACAGCAACTATGAGGACTCTTCCCACAATGTATGTTCTTTGAATAAGCTTACAATTTTATAATATTTTTCACTAACATTTTACTGCAACAGATAAGAATTACAAAAACAAAATGCAGTGTGTCCTACTTGATTAATTGAAATCTACTTTGGCTCATGCTTCCATCTTTACTACCTTTAAGAATCACTTTAAACCTTATTTCAAGAAAAAAGTTCTATTAAACTAGAGCTAGTATATGCTTATTTAAGCATTAACTATTTATTTTGTATTGAAGCATCAAATTTATAATTTTTGAAAATCTAGGCACAGGGATCTATCACAATCAGATGAAGGTCATAAAAAATAGTCTCAAAAGTAAAACATGGAGAGCTTCCAAACTTGCAATTAGTTTTACAGCATCTTGTAATAGCCATTTAAAAGTACCATTTTCACCCCATATTCTAAAACCAATTAATCCAGGCATTTCTAATGGACTCTGTTATACAGTAGAACAGATTTGGCTGTCACAGTTTTGCTTCCTTATTTTTTCACCTGAGAATCCAATAAGTAGCATGTCAGGAGCACTCAGAAATAGTTAGCAGGCCAGGAGTTAAATACAACTTAACTACAAGGCACAAGTGAAAGTCTTACTGCCTTTACTGCAGGCCGTCCAAAATATTGAATCTGCACCTCCTTCACCCAACTGTAGCAGTTGTATCTTCAAGGGTAGGTGCTCACACTGTTTGAATCAGTGGTTGTAAGTAACTGCATATAGGTAGCTCATGTTCATAATACCTAAATATTTGGCAATAAATGCATAGCTATAGGATGTCTCAAGTATTTAGTGTACAGTGTTTTTTAGTTATGCAGGTATGGACTAGACAGGATTCATTAAACGTTGATTGTTCTGCTAGATTAAATTTTAGGCTCTTAGATCAGCCCTCCTGCCTTGCAATCTGGAGAGAGAATTGCTCTGTTAAAACCAGCTCCCAGCATGTGGATCATTTGCTGGGAAAAGATGTTCTGGTTTCTAAATGGGCAGGCAAGGAAGATTTATATTTGCAGTGTGTTGGACATGAGTGCTATTATTTGTGGGCATGCTGATATTTTGTAGTCAGCGCATTCTGCACAAAGGTTATACAGTCCTTATTTATTAATTAGAAAGAGAATCAAAGACTTTAGATTATTAAGTCAGAACATTTAGTGTTCATTGCTTGAACTAATTTTGAGCATCCCATAAGGATCACACATATGCTAAATTAGAATTCAAACATCGTTAACATGCTTGGAAAAATGAATATGTAAGACCGTTGTGGTGTTGAAGAAATGTGTGTGAACAGTAATGCTGACATTTTCTTAGAGCAGTCTTACTTGTCCCCGGGCTGGTTTGTTCTGCCTGGCAACGTTAGAAGGATAAACAATGCTGTAAATGCTGCAACTGATAACAGGCCACAGCTTATCTTTCTCACTCTGTGTTTGGATCCTGGTGGGACACAGGTGCTATAATTTAATAATGAAGGAAAGTCATCTCAGTCCTCTATTTAGTTGTACTGAGCCAGTCTTTTGCATTTATTTTGAACTGATTTGTTAGAAATGTTTCTGTATTTTTTAGTGACAAAGATTGAATTGGCCCAACCAAATCTGACAACCAGCAAATTTTAAATGATCACTTCTATTTTGGCCTTCCTCAAAAGTCTCTCCAGCTGCGCATGTTTTAGGCTGGATGAAAGGTAATCCAAATATTTTGTCTTTCCTTCTCTGTACAAAAGTTTAGTGCTTTAGCTACCTACTTAAGGATGATAGGATGAAGTTTCTAGTGTTTAGGCAAGTGCTCAGAAGAACACAACAAATGATTTCACATCAGCTTTGCGAGGACTCTGGAGCAAATATGTGGTCAGACAATGCAGCTCAGCTGTGGAATTCCTGGTAAATGGCTTTACCTGAGATCTCTACTTGTATGAGCACCAGCAACCCCCTGCCCTCTGTCATTTAATAATCTGGGGCCTGAATGATCACTACCCCAGAATATAAGAACTTGGATGTGGAATTGTAAATGAGTCAGCCAAGATTTTTAATAGCCTGAGGATTCAGTTGTTTCCCATAACTAGGAAACAGGAGTATATTTGAAAAAAAAGAAGGCAATCTGGGGAACTTTAGGTCTTTGAGAAGTTTTAGGACATACCCTGAAGAAAAGAATAATCAGGTCACAGAGAGAAATAGAAAGTGAGATAAATTGCAATATCATGTAGACTGGCAAACAAAGCTATAAACTTTTTTGACCTGTTAACTAATTTGATAAAAAGGCATAGATCCAGCCATCTAGTTTTAGGTAAAACATTAAACTTTGTTTCACTGTGCCACTATTTACAGGTAGAAGTGGTTGCATTTAAAAGAATGGAAAGGCATCAAGCAGCCGCTTGAAGAGGAAACTACATTGAGCAAAGGTACAAGAGGTTGAAAAGGGTCACTAGTAGCTTTCCGAAGTATTGTCAATGCTCAAGACTTTTATCAAAGACAAACAGTGAGATTGCCATGAAGACTGGAGTGATGGAAACAAAATGGTGTTTTAAAAACACACAAAGAAGTTATATCCCTCTGGAGATTTCCCTCCCCTTGATTTACCTAGGAAGTGTGAAAAGGAAAAACTTACTCAACCTTGAGTAACCACCTTGAGCCAGTTCTGCAATACACTATGCAATGTATTTTTATCAAGACATAGAAAATACGAAAGCATTTTGTCAAGCATGTGTATGCTCTCATTGAGAGTGTACATGTGTATGTGTCTCGTTATTTATTTTCAAGAAAGATTAATTTAAATTGGAAAAATGCAAAAAAAAAAAAGAACTAGTAGAGAATTTGGAGCATTTAGTTTTCGAATATTTTAGAAGAGCCTGACATCTTCATCTTAGTTATCGGGAAATTGAGAGCAAACTTGGTGACTTGCAATTACATTTGGGAGTAAATACCAAAGCTGAAGAGAAACTATTTAACTTAAAGGATAAAGCAGACAGGATGTTAGGTGATATAAATCTGACTTGAAAAAATTTAGATTTGAAATTTGAAAGGTTTTTACCCAAGTGCTGTTCTGAAATTTAGAGTAGGAGGGAAAAGAGCTTTTTATATTTTGAAAGAGATTGTATAGCTAACTGGCATAATTCCTGGTGGCAGAAAATTAAGCCTGCAGCATGAGTCCTTCTGTCAGCAACCCACATACATCAAACCTTTGAAAGTAGCCTACACTGTATTCATATGTTATACAAATAAAAGCTTGACCTATATTTATACTGTTTTAAGCCTATGCTGAGATCATCCATTGATTTGGTATAAATGACATAAGAATTTCTCTCCCTTTTCTAGAATTTGTCCCTGAACATCTGCAGTTTTTCCCCAAGACTTGGAGACAGGCTGTGACTAGATCTACAGGTCTGCAGTGCTGGTTATGCTCTGGTTATGCTCTGCTCCCTCTGGTGCTCATAAATTCAAGGGATAGTGATTTGGCTGAGGGGTCAGGAAATTTCTTACCCAGCAAATCAAGTTGGTAGGAGCTTGATATAATCTTAGTCTTAATTGCCCCTCTGTCATGGGGTCGAATGTGCTTCCTACTGTAGCCCCTTCCTAGCCAGCTTTATTTAACCAGCTCCACACTATTGTAAAGGACTTTGCATATTGCAGTACCCTCATCTTTCTTTCTCCTGGCATGATATATTGGAGCCTTTTGGTTGTTTCCTACAGCTGACAAGTTTGTTATGGAGTACTGGGAGCTGTTGGTCTGTGAGGGATGGGACAGCTACAGTAGATATTTTAGGAACCATTCTGAACCCAGGATCTTTTTCATGATTGCCTGGAATTATGAGGACTCAATTTGGTCACCTGGGTAGTCTCTTCATTTGATGGACTTCTTCTGAGACTTCTCCAGGATGGGAAAACAGCGCACCTTACTGTGGCATCTGTGGAAATTTAATAAATCTGTTCCATATTGCACAGTAGATCAAATATGGATCAAGGACAGTTACCATAGTTAACTTCAGCTGTGTGGTGCATGGTAGGTACTTTCAGGGTCAAGCCCTCTGGCGTGGTAAAAGGCAACATCTGGGAATCCATAAGGGAAAACTTCTTTTGCCACATGCTTCTGAAGTACAGGGTGCTCACCAGGGTGAGCTGGCTGAGAGATGACCCAGTGCTCTCCAATGTCATCCCACGCACATCCCCATCTGCACAGAAAAGAGACAAGGGTGAGGGACACATGCAGTCCTACCAGGCCTGAAGGCCAGGTCCATGTGACTAAATAAAGCAAGCTGAGACCCCTCTCCATTCTTAAGGCCAAGAGGCACAACTCACAAGGCGCTGCTCACCTTCTACCTTCCCTTCCCCGCCTACACACGGACCTCACCGGGGTTGCTTGTTGGTCCGTGATCTCCCCAGAGCTGAGATTGAGCTGGTCAGTGTTTTCCTTCCCCATTCTGACTTTTTAAACTCAGAGTCTGACTGCTGAGCTTATGCCCCTGCATGTCCCCCATAGCATCATGAAAGCATTCAGTGCCATGAATATGGTCCAAGGGGAATTTGGCTGTTCCTAATTAAAACTGAGAACACTGCAAAGGATTGCTTTTTTAAAGATGAAGGGAACAAGGTCAAGTGGTTACCAACTTGACACTGCTTACAGATTCAGACCTATTCCAGCTCTTTCTCCACATTACAAATGAGTGTTAGCACAAGAATTAGGTTTCCTGGCTTTCAGCCTTGGTTTGGGCAACATGGAGTGTGGCAAAAAACTTTATTCTTGGTTAAATGCAATCTCTCCCTTTACTCTTATTTTACATTTCATTCATGTGCAACCATTCTTGTGGGTCCCTGTGGTACCTGCCAGGTGGGTGGTGATCCATTCCTGTGTGTGGGTGGTGTTGGGGTCAGTGAGGTTGGTTTGCAGCAGGCTGCTGTTGGCCCAGCGCGCAGCGCGCTCGGCAAAGTTGGGCGAGAGCTGCACACCTGCATCCACAAAGAGGGAACATCCCAGCTGGACCACGGTGCCCTGGCTGGAGTCAGTCACTGCTTCATCCACTGTGTGCATGAAATCCTGCACGCTTTGATCTGCCAGGCAAGAGAGAGAAACTGCAGTTGTTGTGCTGAGACTGAGGATATCTGAGATTGCCCCAGGGCTCTGTAGCTCTCAGCTCCGATGCTGACGCTGGTGTCCTCTGGCTGTTAAAGCCCTGTAACAACTGGAGCACCCTTGGCTTTATGGAGTATTAGTGAAAAGCACTGCTGCTGTGGGCAGTGATGCACTGGGCATTAGAAAGCTCTCGTCATGTGTCTCTAGAAATCACTCTAGTGCAGATGTGTCAAGTGGCTGATGTCATGTCAGGCTCACAGCTTTATGCAGACACAGTTCTTAACAGTTCATAAGGTAGTTATTCTTTCTTGGGCATTCTCTGAGCTCCCACCAGTGAGATCTAGTGCCTCTGGCCATGACTGGATGAGCTGCCAATGCCACAACACTGCTATCTCCTTCTCCTGGTGTTATCCACCTATCCCAGGAAAGGCATTTCCTTGACAGCCTCTCTGCCACCCTTGGCCCTTAGGTGTGGTTTGATTTCTTGAAGGATACTGTTCCAATATTGCTGATGAGCCCTGGCAATCCTAAATTGCTTCATGTGTTACAAGAGACATCTTTATTTATACAGTCCTCAACAGTGGGCTTTTTTTTTATTTTTTAAAGAAAGTGACATTGTCTAAGGTGTAAAGTATTATTCTTGTGTGTTTTGCATTACTATGGGAGCATTTGGAGAGCCCTCTGGAAGATGCAAGAAGCCAAAGATGGCAAATTAGAAGCAGAGATGAATGTGAGGAGTGGTATCCCAAGCCTGTGACTTCACGCAAGTGCTTAGCTAACCAAAGTCCCAAATTCTTACTCAGACAACACCTCAAAAATGCCTTAATAAAACAGCAAGAAAAATTTTAAAGCATGTAATTTTGTCTGTGCTATCTAGAGATATATCCCATTATACATTGTCTTTGTTAGCACTAGAATAAAGGTGAACGAATTTTCCAAACGTTGAAAGAAGTTTACAAGTGCATGTAAGAGCAGATTCTCTGTGAGCAGTGAATGAATCATCAATGTTTTCATTGTTTTCAGTCTGCTAAGGTTTTAACCATATCCTCCATTATTGTTTAGGGCAGACCCACAGGAACATTAATGCAAACATCTACTGGAAGAAAGAAATTTTATCATATATGCATACATATACAATATGGGTTTATTCATCTTATATGAAATTTCATCTAAGTATTTAATTTATTTGTTTGATATAGACCATTTGAGGAAGTGGTTTTCTTCCCTGTTACTGGAAATGCACTGTATAACAATAACAATAGATCCCATCCTACTTTATTTTCACATTCATGCATTAATATTACTGAAAGCCAAAGCTCATGTGGTTTATGCCACAAACAGCTAAAAAACAGATAAAATGTCTGCTTGCCATGATGTGCCACATGAGAAGAAGAGAGCATAAAAGAGCTAGCAGGTCATTAACAACCCCTGCACTTCTCTGTTATATTTTCTGTGGAGATCTGTGCTTGAATTTCACTTTGAAATGTTATTCTGTAAGGTCCTTTCATAATAACTGAGCTGCTAATGACCAGAAGTGACAGGCAAGGTATAATCCTTGCATGAATTAATGTTGTTTAGGAATTGAATTTACAGAAATAGGAGTCCTGTAGGCAAGACTTCATTATATCAGCTGCTCATAATTTAGATGCACTGTCCCTGTGTCAGTATATGTAGCTGTATCTGCGTGGATCAGCCAGAGTTAGCTCTTACTGCTGTGGTGGGGTTGAATGTCAGTGCTGTGCAGAATGGTGGTGGTGACTGAGGCTGGTTACACCACGGGACAATGAAATCACTGTGGGTTTTAGTCTTCACACACTGAAGGTAAATTTTATGCTGAGAAATAGCAGTGTTATCTCTACATAAGTATTGTATGTAAGCTGCAAATTTTGAAGATGAGGCAGTCATCTGCTTTTCATAAACATTCTGCCCATAATGTAAAATAGATTTTGACATGCGATTTGAGATGGTAGGATAATCCAGAGCTAAAATGAAAACAGCATCCTTAAATTCAGCTGACTTAATGCTGGATTTAAAGACATCTGTCTTTCCCATATCCCTTCCAGATTCCCAGTGAGTTTTATATTTTAGCTTGCTTTCAGGAAAGATGCAATTGCACCATCCATCTGTCAATGTATATCTCTGTCTGCCAGTCTCCTTCTGATAACTTTTCATCTTTTTGGCCAGTTGTAATAGCATTAGAAAAGTCTTAAAGATAATTCAGCTTCTACAGGTTTCATAAAATTTGTTTTTAGGATAGGAGAGAAAACCACAGTTCTCTGCCTAGCAGTTCTTTGCAGAGCATACAAAGGAGACCAGAACACAGTGGACATGATGGACCTCTGGCAAACCTGGAGCAATTCTGCTATACATGGAAGTAGCTTTTCTAGATGTAGCTGTATTTTGTTTCATAAGAGAGTAAGTACTGATTCAGAAAAAAAGGAATAATAACCTGTGTGTCAACTACTCCCTTGAGTTTCCTTTGTCCATCTGATACCTGCCTGTCAAAGATGGAGAAAACTACATCTTGCAGTGAGAGAGAAAGCAGTTGTTTAGTATGATGTGTGCAATTTCTGTCACCTTCGTTAATCTGTGAATTTATTACAAAATGTAAGACAATAAGTAGTTTTTTAAGTACATTACCATGAATGCTGTATCCTAGGGCATCTTGCAGCTCTGTAAAGGTATTTCCTCGTGCTCCAAACTGCAGCAGCTCCAAAGAAACAGCCACACTTGCTGGAGAGACTACCAGATTGGTCCTGTTCTCTGCTTCAGATACGTGCTGGTAGAGACTGATGGCAAATTCAGTCTTCAGCTCTTTCAGCTCATCATAGGAGATGCAGTTCCCTTTAGTTAAGCAGCAAGCAGACAGGATAAATGCAGGGAATAAAATGGGCAGCATGGAGATGAGCTGGGAACAGTCTCCACCAGCTAATACCTGCAATTAATGACACAGATATATTTAGAAAAGCAATAGGCTGAGCTGGCAGAGGAACTTTCCATCAGTGTTGAAATATCACTTGCAATAGTAATGATCACTGTTAAAATACTTGTCCATGTCTACTCAGTAGCTACTGTCATTAAAAAAAAAAAAAAGAAAAAAAAAAAGAAGAAGAAAATAAGTATGTGTGGACGTGCTGATGACTCTGTTGACTAACAAGAACTGAATTTTCCAGAATGCTGTCTCATGTAAGATGGTTGGCTATTACAGAGTGTGGAGACACACAGCATCTTGGTTCAAAATTAGCTACCTGCACACATAGTGGGACCCCTCACTGGGGTCTCCATGCTGCTGAGCACCCACAGCTCCTTTCTGTCCCCAGAAGAAAGGGGATCACACCCAGCATTTCCAGAAAGAAGGCCACCCTTTGTGAGGTGCAGAAATCTAATTGGAGGCTCCAGTCTGGGCTTTGGATCCAAGTTTGCAAAAGGCTGGGTTCAAATATTCCCCCCCCCAGATATTCCTTCTATGACATTTATGCCAGCAAAAGAAAAGGTTGTATTTGCAAAAGGCTCCAGTGCTTGCAGCACAAAATCACCACATCAGATTTTTATGGGAAATCAAGCATTGGTAAGAAACACTTAGATTCATACTTAAAGGAATAATGCTAAAATGAGAGAATAGCTTTCCTTACAGAATTTCACCTTTTGAAGATTGTATGTAAGTATATTTTAAAAATTATTGCACCTTCTTTCACCTCAGGATTTCCTACAAATCTTTCTCCATGCCCTTTGCTCTAGAGAGCACCTCTAATGCTTTGTATTTACTCACAGTTAGCTCTGTTAAATTGTCTTGCCTTTCTGTGTCCTTCTGGGTGCCTGAATGGAAGCTGCCTATGAACGTCTTGTCTCCTTCTTTAATAGGTAGTGGAGCAAGGACTAAGTCATGAGACTGCATTTAAAGGGATAGTCAGTGATCAGAGTCTCTGTCGGCGATGTCTGTACCACTCTGTCCAAATTCCTGTAGGCTACAAGCTCTATGGAGAGCCAGGCAAAGCAGCATGCCACTGACCAGCAAATCCAAGGCAAGGAACAAAAAGGTACACATGGAGATAGAGTCAGCTACTTCCTTGCAAGCCCTGCTCGGGTCTCATGAGACTTGTGACCTGCTGGTACCGAGCAAGGCATCTCCTATCTCTCTTCCCACCCCCCTCCTTCTTTTATATGAATTCCATTGATTCCTCTGCCACAAAGGGGAAGAGAAAGGGCTCTCTGTGTACCAGGCACACAGCTTTTACCCCCACTTTGAAACCTTATTCAGAAATCCCATGCAATTAAAATGTCTTTATTTCCCTTTTTTTTTTAATTAATGCCATTCGAAATAGCAAGATTTTCTTTCACTCTTTAGTTTCCAGAAGGAAAGAAACAACAAAATGCTGCACTTGAAGGAGAGCAAATGAAGAAGGGACCACTTTGAATGGACCAGAAGCAGAAGCGCTGTGGTTGTGACTGCTTTAAAAGCAGTTGCAGCTGTTTATGGCTTTCTTTGTGTGATGGGATCAAATCCTGCCCATCACATTCACAGGTTCAGCCTCACAGCTTCACAATGCCACCTAAAACAAGCAAGATTTGGCTTAAAAATTAACAAAAAACTGCAGCTTATTGATCTTCCCAGAGTTTGATGTTATACACTTGGCTATTTCACAGTATACATTCTTGTGGCAAGTGGGAAAGAAGACACTTGGGAAAAAGGGCATTACAACCAAGCAATTATTCAGATGCTACTGTTTCACTCTAAGCAGGGAAGGAATGGCCCAAGTGAGAATGAAGCAATGGGCCTCTTATTCTGCTCTTCTGCTGTTCCTCTCTTTCTGCTGTTTGGAGAATATGCAAGAAGAGATGCAGACATTGGGGTCTGTTTCAGGATCCTGGGATTTAGAGCACATTCCTGCAAGGACTGATGAAGCACAGGAGCTTGGTCAGTCACAGTCTAATACAACAGGCAGAAATGTCACTTTGCCACAGATTTCAATGACAGAATCTTCACACCAAAAATTACATTTGGGCTTAGGGGTTTGGATGAATGAGGGCCTCTCTGCTGAAGTCATCATTAACAGTTTCCACTGGAGTGGAGATGTTTTCAGAGGGAATGAAACAGTGGCCTCCAAGTGATTTCTCAAAGGGCTCAGGGCTGCCAGTACATTAATTAACTCTGGTCAACTGGTGTCCCCAAAGGCTCTGGACCTGAAAAGGCATTTCTTCTGTGCCCTTCTTGATACTCTCCTGTGGATTTATTAAAATTTAAACAAAAGGTAGGGAACCCCTGAAGGTTTAGGTGTTACTGTCTAAAAATAACATTCAATCCCCACTTTGCAAAAATGTTTCTATTCAGATTTGGGGTATGTCTTTATGGAAGACATAATTGAAAACTAGACCTAGTAAAAATGTTGTGTAAGACAGCATAGTTTCAGTGGGAAAGGGAAAAAAGTGTTCTGGGTCTTGTCTCATCACAAAGGAGACTTAGAAATTGGAGTGTTTGTTTCAAATCTTCCCTCTCTGCAACTGTTTTAGGAAAGGAAATCTGTGGAGGAATCTTTGCAGCAAAACCAGTGTTTGCAGACAAGCAGAGAGGACTTAAGAAAATGAAATCTGGATCAACATTGTTCAAAGCCACCATGGGGAATGAGAAATATATTTTACGTATAATGAATGGGAAAGAAATCCACTGGTAAATGATGAGAAAGATAGGAGGCACTGGAGTAAGAAAGAAGTAAGAGTCAGTGAAACTAGCTGTAGCTAAAAAATAAGTGTAGAAGCCTGGGGGAAGGCTATGAACATTTATCATAGTCAAGGTCAGAACCAACATTCTCATGCCTGTTCAGTTTAGCAGCCTAAGTTCAAAGTTCTCTGCGCTAGACTGGGATCCACAATTGAGAACTGGGTGTCCAGGGAGAAGCCAGTGCCACAGGGGGTGAGTCTGAAAACTGAGGTTGCCAAGTGAGCCCAGGCAGCCAGAAACTGAGCTGTCCAAGTGAGTGTAGTTCAGGGGGGGACTGCAAATTAAATAGGCCAATTACAGAAATTCCATGTCAGAAATAGAGAGGTCCTGGACCTTCTGAAGTGGTGGAGTTGGGCTGCTATGGAGAAAGGCAGTTTCTGTCTCCTTTAAGGACTTTTTCTTAGAGCCCTCATACCTGCCTGTGTCCTAGTTTAGGCATCACAGCCTTCTTTGAGTCTTAATCTGGCTCTGCATCACAAGGTACTGAGGGAAGTAGTGATAAACTTTCTGGCAATATTTTGTTTTTAAGATGCTGAAAATGCATTTTAAAAGGCATGCAATTAACTGGTCCCCAGCATAACACTTCAAAGTCAGGAAGGGGCAGAGGTAGCATCTGTATTTTGAGAAGTGCTTCTTCACATTGAGATAACTTAGACTGACTGTGAGGGAAGTGAAGAAAGACGCAAACCGAGGATGTCTGGAGAAAACACGGCACAGGAGTGTGTGGGTAGCATTCTGGAGCACAGAGCACTGTGTCTCTGTGGAGCTCTTCTGAGCTTCTACAGGAGCAGCTCTGAGAGCTTCACAGGGAGCCCAACCTCTTCGTTCCCTCACTAAGCAGAGAAAACTACCCCTCTTCGAGAAGGAAGACAGCAAAGAGCTTCCTGACGTGTGAACACCTCTCCACACAGGGAGCCAAAGTGGTGGAAAGCACTGGAAGGAAGCCATAAGTGGTGGCTGCTTTCCACGATGGATTAGATCATGTCTGTGCCTACAGTGTGCCAGTGCTGTTACTGCACAGCCCCTCAGTGTCCCCCTGTGTGACCATGGTGGTGGGCAAGGGGACAGACTGCTGAAGCATCCCCTGCTGCTCAGCACTGACAGATGCCATCACAGGCGGCTCTGCAATGTCTGGTGTGAAAAATGTGCAGAAGTGGAAAAGAAAGATGAGGGAAAAAGAAAGAGAGACAGCTGTCCTCCAGAATTACATCTTCAAGGTCTTCATGGGCCAGATTGTGCTCTCAGGTGTAGGAGTGTAAATGCAAACCATCGACACAAATTTGGGTCCTTGAGCAAATGAAGAGCTGCTGGGGGTCTGTGGGCTGGAAGACCCCTCTTGGGGACAGGGTGCTCCATGACTGTGGAAAACAGATTGTGTCGAGTGTCGAGCCTCTGTGGTGGTGGCAATAGGAAGGAAGGTCAGGAACTTGCTAGCCCTGGAAGCAGCCAGAAGTCACAAGACCTAAATGAGAAACCAGAGAGAAAAGCAATGCCTGCACTGCCACTATGGGCAAAGAAAGATTTCTTTGGAAAGCTTTCCCCACAACCAATTTTTTCTCACAGGAGACAGGAGTTTTCTCTGATTTATTGGTGTTCTAAGAAAACTGAGCCCTGGTTTGGTGTGGCTGCTGAGAGAAAAGGGAGAGCTGTTCTGCTTCAGGCTCTGGCTAGTTTGTGCTTCTGTTGCATACACTTTACACAGTGATCTGGAGCAGAATTTGGCCCAGGGAAAGGCTGGAAGAGAAAAAGATGAGAGAACCAGTAGGAAGCAGGTTTTCTTCTTCAGAGCTCTCCTGTTAGCTTTTCTTTGTCAGGTCAGTCTCCTGCAGTCTTCCTTCCACTCTAGCACAACCCTGTTATCAGCAGGGCTACTGTGCATTTACCCCTTCACCAGAAAATTCAGCCTTCTATCTGCCTCTGACTTTTGTGTGCTAGCTCTCCTTAACATATAGAATAACCCTAGGGAAATTAAATTGAATCCAAACCAGTTTCCTTCCTGCTTACATCTCTCCTCCAGGAGTGAGCCTGCACTGCAAGATGCCAGTACATTTGCTCAGTCAGGAAGACGGTTCTGCTGAATCTCAGAATAAGAAAAATTGGCATCATCATTTCATACAGAGCTTATTCTGTGAGGAGGCAGATGGCTGTGAAGCCACAAAACACCCAGATGAGCAAATCCAAGTGAATTTATTTACTGCTATCCCCATGCCATGTAAAAACCAACACTGCCTCTGCCTCCCACTGGGGTGTAAGGACGAAATCTGACTCTTCAAAGGGGGAATCACTTTAAAGGGTTGCTTCCAAAGAAGAAATCCATCAGCAAGGTGTCGTGGTTTGAGCAGATGAGCTTGGCGCCAGCCTGGACCTTCTGGGGAGGTCACACAGTGTAGAATCCCACAATGGAGCTCCATTCTGCTGGAGCCCCCAGATCACTTCCCTCACGCCTTCCTGGTCTGCTCCAGGTGGAAAGAAGTTCCTTCAGCAGTGAAGGCTTTTTAGCAGCTCCACAGGAGGAGATAGTCTCCCTGCCCATGGCTGCAGGCTGGGTCGCAGAGGAGCAGTGGCAGAGGCTGGCTATGACCAAACTGTGCAGCACTTGGTTTCCTGTCTTCTTCAGCCCCTGTGGATCTAAAGCATGAATGTGACATTTTGATGGGTTCACTTTCCTCTTTCTCTAATACTCCAAGTGGAATAACAGAGTAGTGGTTTCACAGCATCATCCTGGGAATAAGTGTTCCCTGCCCTGAGACATGCCCCAAGGGCACCCTTGGAGGATAGGTTGGTGATGGAGGACTGTGTGGGACCCAAGCTTGGGCCAGGCTATGCAATGGGTGCTTTTGAGTTGAGTCTGGGAATAAACGAGACCTGAACTTTTCCCAGGGGCAAATTTGAAGACAGCTAGTGACAGCAACCAAAAACTGAGCCAGGCAGTAAGTTAATAAGTGGTGTGAGAAATTGGTGCCGGGGTTAAGTTCAAGTTTTCAGGGTGGGTGTTTCTATCGTGTTGTGTGATATCTTCTGCAGTGGGAAGAATGGTGCCTTCCTCCAGTGTGAAGCAGAGCAAAGCAAGCAGGAGTTCCACTTCCACTGGATGAGGTTAATGCCATAACACTGATGAAGTGACAGGTGTTTCCACACGCAGAAGTGTAGGCTGAATAAGAGCCCAAGTCAAGCAGTTTTTTAACTGTCAGTGACTGTTCTCGTTATATATATTTTTAATACACAAAATTCAAAAGGGCTGAGAAACTACAAGAATAAGACCACTTCTTTTTTTTTCCTCTCAGGTTAATGGAATCTATTAAAAAAAAAAAAAAAAAAAAGGAAGAAAATCTGACTGAGGAAAAACTAAAGATTCTGCATATCCTTTTTGTAATGCAATAGTCGTCCTATACATGTTTCATGGGGAAGACAGCTTTAGGAACACCAAGAAAATGATGCATGAGGTCCAAAGAGATAATCTCACTGTGTATGTCTTTTCTGCAGTGCTGTATGAAGATCTTAGCAGTAAAGCCTCTTCCCTGTGGACCCTGAATATATGATAAGAGCCTATCTCTGCACAGCTGACCTGTGAGGGCTGCTGTCACAGATCAGCTGCTTAGCTGGCTGCAGTGACTCAGAGGTGCTGTATCATCATGTTCAGAGCTGACTTGCCAGTCTGTGAAATGCCACCTCTGCCCTCAGACATCACCCTTTTGGTATCTGCAGATTTAAAATGTTTCTGAGATAGAGTCAGTACTCTATATATGGGGCCTGGTGAGATTCACACTCAGACAAGACACGCCAGTGAGCCAAAGCAGGACTGGGGAACAGCACTGTGGCAGCATATTTTCTTCCCAGACAACTCCATGAATCAACAAATTAAATTCATTTACTGACATGGAATACAAAGTAAGTTAGAAGCTGATACCCCCAAATGCTTGTCTGTCTATCACAGGCTCTTACAGTGCCAAGTGAATGATGCCAAGTAAATGACATAGGAAGAGGTCCTCTTATGAGCACATTGCCAGCTGAAGTTTCTGTTCCTGATCTGACTGGAATGACAGGGAACCAAACAGAAGATGAAAACATAAAGATGTTTATGAAGTTGCAGTGCTGACTTCCTGTAAGAAGTCTGGTTTTCAGAAAGAGGAGTGTGGTTGAGTAGGTAAGACGGTTGAGATGAAATGGGTATTTATACAGTGGAATAACGTGGAAGAACATGATTTGCATAGGCCACCCCAGCTTGTGATGTGCCCCCAAGCTGGGCAGAGAAGCGCAGTTGTGTGTGTTTGCACATGTTGCACATAATTCCTTCTGCATGCACGTCACTGCACACAAGGTCACCCAAACTAAACAAACTCTCCTACCCAGGCAGCTCCAGTCTTGCATTACCAGCCTGTAGTGAAATGGCCCTGCTCCACCATGACAGGCAGGGGAGAAAGGGTGGGTGGGTGTTTCCATGTCCCTCTGCTAGCAGCGCAAAACAAAAAACCTTTATTCTTTGGGAGCTGATCTGCTCTCACAGCTTCAGGCTGTAATCCCTTTTGGTGACATCACAGGTACTGCTGAGGCCGCCAAGGTGATGTCACAATGAGAAGCTTATGACTGTAAATGGGGAGTAAGCCACAAGAACAGATGACCTCAAAACAAGCTAATATCCTGTTATTATATAACCGTTCCCAATACTTATATGAATGTACCAGTAACAAAAAACAAGAAAGAAAAAAAGGCCCAATGGTCTATCAGGATATGTGAAGATGCATGTAAACTTGACATTTCTCACAGACCCACAGATTCTTTATTAGTGTGTCTTGCTTCTAAAAATCTTCCCACTATCAGCTCAGTTTTCAAAATCAACCTCAGGATCTTTCCTTATTTAAAGAGAAGAACACAAAAGTTCTCCATATTTTGACATGTCCAATAATCACATACATGCTTCTCGACCAAATATAATCTTTATTTTAGTATCATGAATGTGTTAAGAACATGGAAATGTGTCTTTCCTATGAAGGCCTCTGGGCTCCATCCATGGGGAGTACCATAGAATGGGTGTATATCTAAAACTATCTAATTATTACCTGCTGTATTCTTATGATAAATAGGAACTAATACAATTGAAAACTACATACAATTGTATCAAAAAAAGCTTTATTGCAGCTATAAAGATGATGCTTTATATGCTGAGCTAAATTCTTTGAAGTTGGAAATAATGTTCAGAATCTCTAAGGCACTTTTTTCTAGATGTTTTGTCTCCACTGTTCTGCAGGTTCATTATTTTCCATGGTCAAGTATTTATTACATTTTATCCTGGAAAATTTTTAATGGATTCTTTTGCTTTGATAGGATAAGAAGCACATTAAATGCCTCTAGGGGTAAATTATTTCACATCAACACTTTCAAGCACAAAGTCTGGATCTTCAGTAGGTTTTTACATTATGCAAGTAGACATTTAAGGTACTTAATACTTTCTAACCTCTAGTGCCCTTTTTTCACAGAGACAGGCAGTCAGCAGGGATTAATCTGATCCTAATTAACCACAAACTCTTCTGATACTTGGTCAGTGCACAGTAGCATGCTGCCAGGTACACAGAGGTAAACTGATCTGGATTATCTGCCAGTGTATGTGCTCCACGGAGGGAGGTCTGTGCTCTGTGTCGTGGGTGAGCTATGGGCAGATACAGCTTCAAACATGCTCAAGGAGGCTGCTGTGCAAAGCTCCAGCTGCAAGGAAAGGGGAGAACACCAATTAGAAGGCCTCTTCTTAATGGCTTTCTATCAAGATTTCATCCTCAGAGGTGGCATTTGTTGGTGTGGCACCCTCCCAGACCAGACTCCTGCTCTCCGCCCTCTCCTGATGCAGGTGGCACAAGCAGAACAGAAGCTCCAAACAAAGTTTATTAGAGATGTGCTCTCACTGAGTCGAGGTGCATAAAGAACCCCCTTGCTTTCTAAACTCCTCCTCAGAGAGGAATCTAGGTGCAGATGGATCCAGTCTTTGCCCCAGACTTTGTGTTTAAAAGATTATATAGGTGTAGCTGAATCTTTGTGAGAATTTGGACCACAAGATTAAGAAAGGAAAACCAAATATATTTCTATGAATAAAATAAATTATTTATTTTATTGATAGTGTTAATTATAATTATTAGACTAAAAGACCTTAATCAGAATGATTTACTACACAGTACAGATAGTTACAACTACTAGTGGAGTGCACTATTTATTGAGGCAATATTGAAACAGCAATATTAAAGCTAGCAAAACAAGTAAGTAGAGATTGAAGTTACTCCCCCATACCAACAACTGCGGGCAAATCTATTCTGCTCAGTGTTGAGGGGAGCCCCAGTCAAGGGAGGAGTCTCCACACACAATCCTAGCAGGGATATATTAGATGTGTCTGCCATTAAAAAGTGGGATTTTAGTCCCATGGGAACAGTTTCCTCCTCTGAGTCGCTGATGTTGGGAGGTGATGGTGCTCCACTCTGCCAGGGTTGATCCATCCTCTGTTAAGGCAACAGAGAAAACTGGGGACATGAAGTGGCAGGGAAACCTTGCTGCAGAGCCGAAAGAACTCCTACCCAGTGTTTATGCTGGGTGCTAACAGCTCTGGCTCTTGATCTCCCTAACAGTGGCATGCCCAGCCCAGCATTTGAATAGGGATCCAAGATACTAAAATAAATTTTTTCTGGGAAGGACAGAACAGGACTTGCTGTCTGTAGGCTCTTCACAGACCCTCAGCTCTGCGGGACCATGGCTTTTGAAATGTCTTTTTTGTGATGGTGACCCAGGCTTTATGCATCAGCTCAAGGCAAGCTGATAGGATCACCCTTACAGCTCAGGGAAACAAATTTAAAATTGAATTTTTTATTCTATATTGTTGCAAATGTTCATACAGATGTCAAGAACAGGGAAATAGCAGAACAAAAATCAGGGGAGAAGAATGTCTCAGAAATGGGATCCTGAAAAGTTAACTTGCTGATCCTGATGTAGCTAACACAAGAAAAATTCACAAAGGTGCTCCATGGAATTTCTTTAGTTAAAGTGTTGACCAGGGCACTTGCAGTCCTCTGAGTATACTGGGATTCACTGCTTGGGGTCTACCTTTGTTCAGACTGCTCCAAAGAGTGGAGCCAAAAGCCAACCCAGGCCATGAGAGTAGGCAAGCACCTATTCACATGAACAAGTGCCGGTTTCCAGTGTAGTTTTTTGCTTTCCAAGCTCATTCTTCTCTTTTTCCCCTCAACCCTGAAGCATTCCTCTCTGAGGCATGGTAGTCTTGGAGATCAAGAGAGTTAAAATAATCCCCAGAAAGGCAGTAATTTTGGGTAGCTGACCTCTCTTGTATGAGTGTGCAGTCTGTCTGGTATCCAGCTCTTTCTGACACAGCTGGAGATGGGCAGGAAAAGAGAGCTGACTCCAAGCTGAGCTTTCAGGGTTGTAATGCAGAGCCAGTTCCTACAGCAAACAAGCACTGCCTTCTCTTCCTTTAAACAGAAGTCTGCTGGAATAGGCATCTACTAAAATAACATTGTTTTGTTTACGCTTCTCCGTAATAAGTGAGACTATATTAGAGCTTTGCTTGGTGACACAAGGTCATTATCAAATTTTCCTTGGGAAGACTGGGACACTGCATGGTTGAGGGTCTTGTGTGAAGCCACATAGAAGGCATGTGCCATTCACTGCAGGATAGCTGCTGATCTTTCATCTGGAACTCTTCTCTTTGCACTCATTTTTGTCCAGAGATGCCTTTCCAGCTGGGACCCTCAGTAAATTTGTTTTCTGGAATAAAACAAAACTAAACTGTTAAACTACCTTGTTTAATCAGACACACTACAATAGCAGAGAAGAAAAAGTGTTAAAAAGCTAATTGGTCTGGTGAAGGTTGCTTCTTCAAGGACCCAGATTCTGCTTGAGATGTGGCACAGCACGTCTGATCTCTGTATGACTGTTGTAATTAAATGTAAAACATTCATTTCTTAGTGCTTTTTATCCCCCATGCTTAGTGTCTATTTGTTGCTGCTTGGTCTCATAACAACTCTATTAATTAGGAAAAAGTGTCAAAGGACCAGCTAATGAATGAATGAATGGATCCTGAATTAAGATATTTTTCTTTTTCAAATTTTCCTTTCTTTTAAAAAGAGAACAGCTACAGCCTTCTTTAAATGCTCTTGTCAAATATGGGGATGGTTAATGTTGCAGTTCCTTGGAAAATAAGACTCTTTACTTCAGCATTTCAAGAAGAGAAAAAATAATCATAGATTGTTTGAGGGAAAAAAGAAAGTGCTGGCAGTTGTCACAGTGTCAAAATTAATTATTTTGGATTGATCCATTTGCCTTGATCTTTATGACCCTCAAGAATTTCAAATACTTCCCAGTCAATCATTTAAATTCCTCAGCTAAACCCCGTACCTCATTAAATAAAGAAATAAGGGGGCGTCTTGATATGCTTTTCTTTAGTCCTGTCACTCCAGAGTCTGAAAATACAGATCATGGCATCTTAAAGTATTCTCAGTTTTCTTTTCAAATAGCAAAAAAATGTTTCTCTATACAGTTCAACACATTCTCTTCAGTGACACTTTCTTGCTGGAACCTCTTAGGACTAACTCCAAGTACCACCTTCAGTGGTGGAAAGGGACCCTGAGACACTAAATTTAGTGGTGACTGTGCTAATGTCACCAAACAACAAAGGATTGTTGGGTGAAAGGCAAGGGGAAGGAAGGGAAGGGTATACTTAGAAGACATATATCAAAAAATTTAAGATGCGTGTGAACATTTCTGGGTGTATACTGACTTCTTAAAAATTAAAGTCTAATGGAAATATGGCAGAATGGGAGGAGGACTCAAAGTGTCAGACTATGGGATAGTGTATATTATATACAGTGCACAGGTGCTGTACTTCTTCAGTGTTCAAACTATGCAAACATTCATTTCATATGCATCATCCATTTCATCCCATCATACACCCCTATTGATACATAAAAGCTAACTTTTGCCCTGATCTGTGTTTTCCCATGAAAAACCATTTCTCATCTGAGAGTTCAGCCTACTTTTGTTTCTGCTTCTTTAAGATGGCATAGCTGGTTCATTTTCCATTTTCAGTTTTTCACCTTTCATCTGTTTTTCCCATTCTCTTGTGATGCAACAAGAAATACAAACCAGAATCTGGACCTCGAATACTGCCACAGGGGAAGCTGAAATCAGAAGAAAATCAGAGCCATTTATAAATCAAACCTGAAAAGTATTTTGCTGCAATTTGTGTCTCACATCATTGTGCACTGTGATAACTTAAAGGGGAAAGGCATCAAACACTCAGGTTGTAAAAAGGCTCAGAGTGCTGGCATTTAAACTTAGTCCCCAGAGAGAGCCCGGTTTCTCTCCTCCCAGCAGGTAAGACCTCAGGCAGCATGGTGGCCCTTGTCCAGATCTGGTGAGTTGCCCCTGCCAATAGCCCTGCTTGCCCAGGACAACAGAGCAGCACTTAACTCCTGGGGTGTGTGACACATCACACACCTTCGTGTGGCCCACGGGGATGTCCCTGCCACATGCACGTACAGCTTGTGTGAAAATGTGCTGCACCAAAGATACAAAATCTGCAAATCTGCTTTCTTGTCATCTACTTGCCTCTCAGGCAGCCCTTCCCAAGTTCTGGGATAAAAGTGTGCCCGTGGTGAAGATCAGGGGAGACATCTTGCACTGCCATGGCAGTTCCCAGCCTCAGCCAGAGCAGCTGATGCCCTTCAGCAGGACCTGCACTCTTGTACCTGTGGTTTTTGCCCTATGTAAAATCCAGATTGCATGTGGCATCTCCAGTGAAGCTTCCCAGAAAAACAATGATTATTTCAGTGGAAAGCTGTTCCTCAGTCCCTGAGACTGCTGTTCCCCAGAGTCTAGTTCCGAAAACCAGCAATAAGAAATAGGATTGACTGTTACTCCTATTACCTTTGGGAGAATTCTCTTATGTAATTTAATTTAATTTGATTTAATTTATATAAATCTTTTTTCTAGGTAACATATTTTCCTGTACCCAGAATCTTAACTCCTGTATCACAGATTGCAGTCCCCTGTCTGTACATCTCATCCATCCGTATCTTGTCTTCTTTTCATTTTCTTATCCCAGCCCTTACATGATTGCACATCATTTTCAGAAGATTTCACACTTCTAAAAGTCCATATGGTTGTCAAAATCTTTTCTGATACCACTTGTTTATGGCTTCAAAATAATCAACATAGATTCACACATTCTTTTTCTTTTTTTTTCCCTCTTCCTTCCCCCAGTCTCTTTTGTACACAACTCCAATAAGATTAATTCACTTTTTTCTCCAAATGATGCTGCCAAAGTTAACACATCAGCAGAGAAGGCTTGGAGCAAAAATCTGTTCCATCTTGCTATGCTCTTCATTCATGGCAGGCTGCAATCTAGCTGTCACTCCAGAGAGCAGCCAATTTTTCTTTGGGCCATCTACCAAAAATGGCATCATCAGAAAATGTTCTGGTGACCTGGCATGTCTAAGAGACAACGAGCCTCCATTGCAGAGAGCAGAGCACACCAGCAGTTGCATCCCTCTGGTGTCACTGAATGACTTGGGTATGCTGACAGCAGAGTTTTGCTCCTTGCAGTCTGCTAGAGACAAGGTAAGTACCAAGTCCAGTGGATTTAGGGAGGAGGTGCTAAAGAGAGGAGTGGGCAGGAAAAGAAAGGAGCCCTGGGTCCTGTTCTGCTTCTTTCTGGACATGGAGCTGCAAGTGCAGCCACAGACTTGAGACCTGTCTGACAGGGTGAGACAACGCCTGTGTCAGGGAGCTGCTGGTGGTGCTGCCAGAGTGGGAACATCTCCAGGCTCATGGAGGAGATAGTGCTGTACTATAAAAGAAAAGGAAGGAAGGAAGGAAGGAAGGAAGGAAGGAAGGAAGGAAGGAAGGAAGGAAGGAAGGAAGGAAGGAAGGAACGAACGAACGAACGAACGAACGAACGAACCACGGACAGGGAAGAAGAGCATATGTGGGGACAGAAAGCATGAATCCAAAAGAACTCATCTGCAAAGAAAGTGGTTGGAAAAGCAAACCAGCCTGGAGCAAAGATTATCCTGAAAGCCTGGAAAACACTGTGCACTTGGGCCCTGCTGGCAACCTGACAACTTCAGCATCCTTATCCCCCAGGGCTGATGGCTTTCCTCCACATTTCCTATCTCATCCTAATCCCTCAAAGAGTGGGATATTGCACAGCCCCACATGCCTGAAGCTGGTTTACCATCTGGGGCTAGAAAATGGGAGGAGGGTCACAGATGGTTCCCACCTTTCAGCTCTTCTCCTGCCCTCTGGTTTGTCCCAGCACAACCCTGACCTCATGGCCAGCTCTCTGCAGTGCAGATCTGGCAGTGGTTGTATCTGCTGCTGCCTCAGGCAGCCCCAGAAGTCCTTTCTTCAGAACTTCTGCAGAAGTGGCAGGGTGGCAACTAGCATCCTTACCCATCCTGTGGGAACACCAGAGGGCAATCCACTCTTGAAAGAAAGCAAGGCAGCAAAGTGTCAGCGAGAGAAACTTGAAGAGTAGAGGCTACATTTCTGTGGCCTTACGTGGCACAGGGGGAGCACTGGCATCTCGTCAAATTCCATAAGCAGGGGTACAGAGTAATTAGTTAAAGCTTTGCTTTCTTGTGACAAAAAAAAAAACCCCAAAAGTAGGAAAAAGTGGGACTCATAACCATGTCACAGTAAACCATGTGAAAAAAAATGCTCTTGCTCCTAATCACAGCCCAGTTTAAATTAAAATATGTCCATGCAACAGTACATGTGAGCTGCAAAAAAATGGCTGTTAATTCCTGGAAGCAAGAGGAATTATAAAATTGGTATTATGTGTTGCATTCTTAAGGAGTATCTGTTCCGGGCAGCCCTGTCCCCAGGTTCATTACACCTAAGGAGCAGGAGCTCTCCAGCAGCACTGCTAACCTCACAAGAAGCATTGTCTTGGCTGGAGTTGGGTCATACTTAGCAGATTATCTCCGTACCAGGAGGGCTGAAATTTTCATCAAAGTAAACAGAGGAATTCGTGACAGGCAGCCGGCTTACCGTGCCGTGCTCAGGGGCTCGCTCACAGCGGATGCTCGGCTCCATCCCAAGGGCAGCCCCGTGGGCTGCGGCTGCTTCCTCGCCCTTGGATCCGGCGCAGGGAAAGCACACGCCAGAGCCCTTGGGGTCATGGAGCCACTCACTGGGTTATTTTGCTCCCCAGCTTCGTGCTGGAAGGGAAGGCAGAGGGGCAGAGCAGCGCGGTGGGAGTGCAGCGCGGATCCTGCGAGCATCTCGGGCTGAAATACGGGGCGCGGAGGCTGCGAGGGCAGCAGGGCACTGTGCCGGAGCCCAGGGGCCCCCCGGTGCCCGCCGGCGCTGGGCAGCTCCGTGCGCTGTCACCCGTGTGCGCCAGGACCACGAGATGGCACCAGACGCTTGTGCAGGCTGGTGACTTCCCGGCGGGACACACAGATCCCGCATCTCTGCCATCCCGTCGCACGGCACAGGCACTCCGCAGTCCGGCTGCCGGGAACGGGAATTCTCCTACCGACCGGGCAGCTTTGGTCATATCCATTTCCATCGCCATTTCTTTATGTGCCATTAAGTCGGCAGTTCTCATTTATGACAGGCAGATTGGATTAATGGCCTCCACCTACCAGGCTATTTTTCCGTTTTATGCACCATATATTCAGAAGGAAAGGGATTGAAGAGGACATCTGATTAAAACATCAGCCATGCTTTAATGCAGGAGCCACAGGATGCACAGCTGTGAATTCCTCTAAGACTCCCTTTCTGTGGCCAAACTGAAGCAACACTATCTGTAAATTGCTTTAAAAAAAGCCCCAAAACAAAATAGCAGCAGTTTGAATACTGTTCTTGTATTCCAAGGCCAACCCAGCACTGTTTGAGTCGGGTCCACCTGCTTCAGAGATGCCCCACGGGTCACTAGACACACCACACAGCAGCTGACCTGGCTTCCCTCCTGGACTGCTGCAGGATCCCTTCAGCTCTCGGACATGACCAGCCCACAGTGCCCAGGGGTGGTTATCTGGACTGAAGTGAGCACTGCAGTCCAGCCCAGCTGAGAGGTGTTTTTTACAGCATGACCCTGAGAGGCTGAGTTTCATGCTGTGGGATGTCCAAGGGAACATGGGATGACAGAAAGATTCAAAAATCCTGGTGGGAGAGTGTTGGAGTCAGAGTGGCCAAAGCTTGATGTAGCCTATTCCATAGTGAGAACAGTCCTAGGGGTGAAGGGCACCACCAGGAAATGTCTTGGTGAAAGCTGCTTGAAGTGGTCCAAAACAGAGACAAGAAGCAATCAAACAATCCAGTGTCTGAACCTGCTCCCTGTCCCACTTCCATTTATGTCTGAAGACATATTCCACCACAGGATTTATGCCTTGGAAGGCTGCAAGGCTTTCCAAAACAAGCAGTTGGATTCCTCCACAGCTATCTCACAACCCATTGGCTCCTGAGCTCAGGGGGACACAATCCTTCCCAGATACTGAGGCAACATGGCTCAGAAGCCTGCACTGACTTCTGGAACAGAAAGTGCTCAGTGAAACTGTCTGGGAGAAGACTGCAAATAAATGCAGGAAATGAATTCAGTGCTGCTCACTGCCCTGAGCTGCTGTGGAAACCCAAGGAATTAAGAGAGATCCAACAAGAAATCTGACAAATTGAGGGAGGATAAATCCATTGGTAGCACAATGTAGCAGTTGGTCACACAGTGATCTGAGCAGTTTTTGGCTCAGGAAGCCTGGACTCTGTATAAATTTAGCAATTTGCACTATGCCAAATCTTGGAAGCAGGGAAAGAATGCCACAGGGAGGCTTGCTCTGTACTCAAATGACACTTGGGCTCAGATGAGAGACAAGTCATTATCCAAACAGAGGATTTTGAGGATATTTTTGGGGAAGAGTCAACATGATTTTATAAAAGGAAATCACACCTCTTAAATCTATTTGGGGCTTCAGAAGGCAACAACAAATAGGTGTAGAGCTAAGAACACTTTTCCACAGCCCTTCATCAAAGCCTTTACAAGAAATCCTGCTGTGATGGTTTAAGAGGTAAGGTTATGTGGATAAAGGGCTGATTAAAAGGCAGGAAACAGAAGGTAGAAATAAATAGCCAGCTCTGACAGTGGAAGGCGGTTGGCAGTGGAGTCATGCAGGGATTTGTACTCAAGCTTACTTTGCTCAGCATGACTTAAACCTGGAAAAAGGGGGGCTTTGTGAGATGGGACTTTGTTGATGTTATTAAGCATCCAGGACAGTAGAGATGATAAACAACTGGGGAAGCAAGAGAAAAATATCACAATAGACAGCAACTGGGCAATAAAAAGGCAGATGAAATTCAATGTAACTAATTCTAAAATTACTTACATTTTAAAAGTATCTAATTTTGCATACATGATAGTAGGGTCTCAACTGACTTTTTCTGCTTGGGAATTGGACTTTGGGGCTATGTAAATATCTATGAAAAGGATAGCTCAGTGCTCAGCTGCAGCCAAATTAGCAAGTTCCATTACTAGGAGAGGAACAGAGAGTAAAATGGAAAACACCTTCAAGCTGTTCTGTATATTCATACAGTGCATCTAAATGCCAAAAAAGCTATACACATTTAGGGACCCTCTAGTTCAAAAACACCCAGCACAGAAAGATAACAGAGGGGTAAGAATGAACAAAAACATGAAATGGTTTTCCTCTGAAGAATGAGTTACTGGGTTAAGACTTCTCAGCTTGATAGGAAAAACAATAATCTGATTTCTGCAGTAGTTAATGCATGCACTGTTTAAAACTGCTTTCTAAGCCCTTTGTGAGGTGGGGCTGTCTTCCCAATACCTGGGTAGATTCATTCTGTTGGGCATATGGAATGGCCAGTGCCAAAGCCCAGGCTGCTGAACCTGAAAATCACTTCTGGAAGACCTCAGCACTCTCAGGATGTAAGAGCAGATGATTTCGAGATAGGATGAGGTAGTTGGGTCCAGAGCTGTCATGGCTGGATACAGGTTCTTTATGGAAGGGTGGAAGATGGTGATGAGGTCTGTGCTTTAAGCAGCTGAGTGGCACAAATTCAGGCATGTTTTTGAGGGAGTAGAGGGTGAGAAACTTAAGAGCTCATGGCTCAGGAGAAGCTAACAAAAGGGATATTGTTGTGGGCATCTCCCACAGCCCAATCAATCAAGAAGGAAAGACAGATAGAACCTTCTTTAAACAACTCAGGAGTCATTCAGGACAGACTAGAATTGCTGTCTTCTGTAACTGGAAAAATCTGCCAATTGAAAAAACCTCTGCCTTTGGTCACAAGGACATCACTCACAGGATGGTCTGTTAGGTCTGCCATGTGTCTGTATCTAGCAAAGTTTTGAGGAGAAAATTACTAATCAGAAGACTGAGTCAGGAATGCAGAAAGCTGCACATACACAAGTCCACGGGGCTAGATGGGCTACCACTGACAGTGCAACAGAAACTGGCCAATGTGATGGCCATGAGTGATACACTGAAGGGCAGGGCTACCACTCATAGACACCTTCACTGGCTGGAGAAAAGTGCCCATGAGAACCTCAGCAAGTTTAATAAAAACAAATGCAAGCCCTGCACCTGGCATGGACTAACCTCGTATGACCAGCACAGGAAGATGCATCTCCTGGCTAGGGAGCAGCTCTGAAGAAAGAGACTTTGGGGTCCCAGTAAACAGCAAGCTGAACATGATTAAGCAGGGCAGCCTTGCAGTGATAAGGCCAACATTTATCACTGGGTGGTTTAAGCAAGGGAGCTGCCATCAGGTTGACAGAAATTCTTCTTCCTGCCAGCTGAGCACTCATCATCCACATCCATACATCTGTGTAGAGTTTTGGGATCATCAGTACAAGAGTGATATTGACAAACCTGAGAGACTTCAGAGGGTCAGGGAGTGAGAAGACCACGGCTGCAGAAGCAACTTCCAGCACCTAAAGTGAGATCATAGAGAAGACAGAGCCCAGATTTCTCAAAGGTGCTCAGTGAAACAAGAGGGAAAGATCAGTGTTTTGGACATGGGAAATTCTCACTGCAGATTAGGAAGCAATTCTTCACCATTACAGTGGGTAAGCACTGGCACACATTACCCAGAGACACTGAAATTGCCACCTTTGGATACTTTCAAATCTGACCAGACAAGGTCCTGAACAACTTGATTTAACTCTGAAGCTTGAGGCTTGAGCAGTTTGTGCCTGCTTTCAGCAGATGCTTTGGACTAGCTGACCTCCAGAGGCCTTTTTCAACTCCTGATGTTTCTACAGCTCTGCAAGTGCCATAAAAATATATATATAAACCTCACAATGTTAAACCATAAAACCATAAAAACCAAACAAAGCCAGTCCTACACAGCTTTGCATGTACAATGTAATGGTGACATGCAGATGTGTCCCATGGGGGGAATGAAGAAATGCATAATAGGTAACACCATGCACTGATGAAAGTAAGAGGAAAGGATGATTATGAAAACCAATGTACATCAAACAAACTCAGATGGGATTTAAGCATGCAAGATTACCAGTATGTGTCACAGCTCCTATTTTATCATTCAGCTTTACTACAGAAAATGATTTACAATACCACAGTGAGAATCAAAAGACCCAGTCTGCAGAAGCAAAACTGAGTCCAACAAAATACATTTTTACTGTGTTTATTTGTAATTATCCCATCAACACACACCACCAAAAACTGTAGAGCTTGTGGCACTGCCATAATTTTGGAAGCCTAGTTAAAATACTCTGTAAGTCTGCAATACTTCATAAACGAACACACAGGAGGTTATGTACAACTGACTTTTCATGTCTACTTTATTTCACAGAAGCATTCTGGGGTGAGGAGAAAAAGTTCAGAAAAAAACTGCAGTTCTCAAAATACATTGTTGATAATTTAACCAAATCAGTAAGTAAATGCCATGAAACTTGAGCATATTCAAGTCTCTGAAGAGATAAGCCCCTTCTTAAATAATGGGAAGAGAATTAATGAAGCCTACCTTCAGTGAAACATGCTTCATAATCTTTCTTTTTATAGACAGAAAGTTTTCTGTACACTATCATCTCTGTTTTTCCTGACAGTAGGACACTCAGTTTTTTACAAGATTTGGTTACAAGCACCATCAATGTAAACAATTAAAACTTCAGTCTCTAGTTAGGTATCAGTAAACAGAACAGAGACAGAACCAGTGGGAACAGTACAAATGCAGAGTCTGTGGACACTCATTTGGCTCTCTTCCCATCAGGATTAATATGGCAAATCTGGAGCTGAGACGCTTGTGGAGCTGCTGGTTGATAACACACACAAACTTCATGACTGACACTTGAGCTGTCCTGTGCTTCCCTGTGGATCTCCATTACCAGGGCTTCCTGCCACAGCAGGCAACAGCCCCCAGATGTGATGGACTCCTTCTAGAGGTATGCCTTTGCAGAAAGATGCTTCAGAGCCTCCTCTTCATTAAAATCCCCAATCAGTTTTTGTCAGGAGTCTCATGGTTGGCATGATGCCAGGATCAGACAGCTACACCAGCTCAAACAAGTTTTTTATTTCATGTCCAGATCAAATGTTATCTGTTTTATTGAAATATTGTGAAAATACCGTGATTATGGAGAGAAAATGATGAAGCATAAATTTATACCCATGGATGCTGACTGTCCTAGGCATCACTGTTTGTATGGTGAAATGCAAGCTGATGGAAAAAGTGGCTAGTCTGACTTCATAGTGTTTTATATATATTTTGGCAGGGTACAACAATAACATGGGAATACATCTTTAGATGAATCAGATTCACGTGTTCCAGGGGGGATTTGATCTAAAGGTCACAACAGTCAGAGGAAAGACTGTGTGGGGTCTGAAGGGGCATAGAGCAGGTAAACACACACACCATGACAAATTCTTCATTAATGCTATTTTTGGTCCCAGAAAGAGAATAGTTTACCCAAAACTGCAGTAAGCCTAAACAGTTTTAGAGGGCAGGAAAGGGCTGGTAATCTTATGTGCTCTTTACCTTGAATAGATTTTCCTATTTATTCATTGTGTTTAGCACATAAGAAAAAGCCTACCCCTGGTAAATGCTATGACAGCATCTCACAGAGAGGACACTTGGACCTCAGTTTGCTGCCTTTCTTCCTGTGTGAAGAAAACAACAGTAAAAGGAAAAAGCCTTGACTATCCTTCTGGCCTCTTCTGGACTCAGGCTGCAGGTTCCTCCCTTAAAAACCTGTACTCATTTTCCTCTAGACTTTCTTCCAGAACAGTTTCTAATAACCATGCACTTACCTAGATGGGCCAGGGGATCTGTTCCACTTTATAAAACTATTATTTACAGTATGTGTGTGCTTTTCCACCCTTTTTCCCCCTCCAAAGCAGAAATTCTTTTGATTAAAATTACCTGGTAATACAGCAAATAACTTTCTCTGAAAATAAGCTTTTATTCCGCACACCACAAATGCCATCATGGTAGGTCTTCAGCATTTATACCTGGATATAGGTTACACCCAGCATTATACATACACCTTTTAACATGGTCATTTCCCCAGTGGCTCGACCAGAGTTGTAATCAGTGACACCTGTCAGCCAAAAATGTAACTTTTCAGAACACGCATTATAAAATCTGTTTATATGACTTAAATCCTGGTGAAGGTACTTAGCTGTCATGTTAGCAGCTTTTCACTTTTTTTTTAAACACCAATTTAATTAGAGCAAAATAGGTTATCAAAATTGCATATTTTAAAAACATCTTCTGAAAGCCAGAAAATTTGACTTGCTTTCCCTTTGAGAAGAGGTATTCAAGAAGAAAGAAGTTTTATCCAGAAAGAAGTATGCTTGCACTGAAATTCAAGTAATAAGTTTCTGCATTTTTTTTTAACAGAAAAATAACAACCCCCTAAAAAGCAGGAAGCTGTATTTTATTTGGATCTAATGGTGTAGCAAAATATAAAAATTCTGTGTTATCTTTCTTGGTTTGTATTCCAAAAAGGTAAGCTGAAGTTAGAAGTAACAAACATGGTTTACTCAGATTATCACTGTCTGTACAAGTGGTTCAGACAACAGTCCAGATGGCTCCCTTCTTGCTGGAAAGGATGGGCTTTCTGGGTGAGAGGACTGAAAATGTTCTCTAAGGTTTCCCTTTTGGCACTTTCTGCATCCTGGTCTGTCAAAGTAAAAGATACAGTGGAATTTCCTCTTCTCTGGGGAAGAAGTGACTTCTTCCAAAGAAGTTTCTATAAATACATTGGCAGCAAAAGGTGGGCTAAGGAATCTCCATTGTTTGTTAATGCACAGGGTAGCACAGTGTCAAGGGAGGAAGAAAGTGCTGAGGTACCTAATGCCTTTTTTGCCTCAGTGTTTAACACCAAAGCCATCTGTGCCCAGGATACCCAGCAATGACAGCTGGAAGTTAGGGATGAGGAGCTGAGTGAAGTCCCCATAATCCCTGAGGAAAGGGTTAATGACCTTCCGCCCCAGTCAGACACACATGTATGAGCCTTGATGTGATGCACCTGAGACTATTGAGGGAGCTGGCAAAAGATCCTGCCAAACCCCTTTCAACCCTTTTCCAGCAGTTTTGGTTTACTGGAGAAATCCCGGTTGACAGGAAATTAGCAAATGTAACGCCCATCTACAAGAAGGGTTGGAAGGATGATGTGGGGAACTACAGGTCTACCAGCATGACCTTGGTACTGGGGAAGTCATGGAGCACATCATCCTGAGTGCCATCACATGGCATGTGCAGGACGACCAAGGGCTCAGGCCCAGCCAGCATGGGTTTATGAAAAGCAGGTCCTGCTTGACCAACCTGATCTCCTTCTATGATAATGTGATCCCCTTAGTAGGAGAGGGAAAGTCTGTGGATGTTGTCTATCTAGACTTTAGGAAAGCAATTGAAACTGTCTCCCACAGCACTGTCCTAGAGAAGCTGGCTGATATGGCTTGGATGGATGGACTCTTAACTGAATAAAACTGGCTGGATGGCCAGGCCCAGAGAGTGGTGAATGGAACTAAATCCAGTTGGTTGGTGATGACCAGTGGTGTTTCCCAGGGCTCAGCACTGGTGCCAGTTCTGTTTCACATCTTCATTGATTATTTGGATGAGCAGATTGAGTGTATCCTCAGCAAGTTCACAGATGACACCAAGTTGGGTGGGAGTGTTGATCTGCTGAAGGGCAGGAAGGCTCTCCAAAGGGATTTGACAGACTGGATCAATGGGCCGAGGACAGTCTTGTGGAATTCAGTAAGGTGAACCAAGTGCTGGGTCCTGCACTTGGGCCAAAACAATCCCATGCATTGCTACAGGTTGGGGGAAGAGTGGCTGGAAAAGGACCTGGTGTTGTTGGTCAACAGCAGCTGAACATGATCCAGCAATGTGCCCAGGTGGCCAAGAAGGCCAATGGCATCCTGGCCTGTATCAGGAATAGCGTGGCCAGCAGGACAAAGGCAGAGAATGACCCCTGTACTTGGCACTGGTGAAAGCTACCCCATGAATACTGTGTTCAGTTCTGAGCCACTGAGCTCAGGAAGGACATTGAGGTGCTGGAGTGTGTCCAGAGAAGGGCGATGAAGCTGGTGAAGGGTTTTGAGCAAAAGTCTGATAAGGAACAGCTGAGGGAACCAGGATTGTTTAGTTTGGAGGAAAGGAGGCTCAGGGTTACCTCACTCATCTCTACAATGACCATAAAGGAGGTTGCAGTGAAGTGGGGGTTGGCCTTTTCTGCCATATCTTGAGTGAAAGGATGAGAGGAAACAGCATTACCTTGCACCAGGGGAGAGTCAGATTAGATATTAGAAAAAAATTATTCACTGAAAGGGTGGTCAGACTTTAGAATAAATTGTCCAGGGAGTTGGTGGGGTCAGTCTCTGGAAGTGTTCAAGAGGTGTCAGGATGTGGCACTTGGGGATATGGTTTAGGGGTGATTATGGTAGTGATAGGTTGTCCCTTGGACTTAGACGATCTTGAAGACCTCTTCCAACCTTGATGTTTGTGTGATTCTGCCCCACTTCACCACTGTCAGCTCTCAAATGTTGGAAGGAAAGTGCTTCCTCACAAGAAACTTCTTGCCTGACACTACTAGGGCTGTGTTGCTGGGACCCGCTGTGCTTAGAGCTGCCTTTGGAACCTGTGAAAGGGAAATAAGACCCCTTTCTTTTCCCATCTTTCCTGAGTTAAGGGAATTTGTCAGAAAAGTTAAAGCAATTTGGTTTCACAAATTAGTCTTAATTTTCTGCCAAATTAAAATGGAATACTATGTGCCCCTTCTGGCATGTCCTTCACCACCAGTATAAGGGATGGTCACAAAACATCCACCTTGTGCTCCTGTGCAAAAGCCTCTGTGCTGATCATATCCTCCAGTACAAAGACACAGGGGGCAATCTCAGACTGCTTTACTGTGCCCAGTTTGGGAAAGCCAGTCTCAGAGGGTTCTGAGTATTTTCTTCAATTATTTAACACACTTCTGCATCACCTTCTCCTCAGCAAGGAACCTTCAGTAAGCTCAGAGTGGACCCACTGCTTTCATTCACAAATAGAACATGTTTCCTCTGGAAGGTGTAAGATAGAGAAACCTCAGATGTAAAATTCTTCTTCATTAACTGGTGAAGCTGGGCAGACACGATCATCCAGAGAACAGGGAGCTGCTCTCAAGGGCTGTTTGTGTTGCTCGGAGAGAGATGCTGACCTGAAAGAGCAGGAAGACCATTCTGAAAGAGAAGGCAGTGAAGCATCAACTGACTTAAAAGTATTGCACATGGCTGACACAAGTCTTCCACTGCTGGCTGCCTGTTTAGCCCTACTGACAGTTTGTTTCTGTGATGGAAGAGAGTCTTCCAACTCACTGCAAAATCCATTAAGGGCGGAGTATGCAGAAACCACAGACAGGTCTGAGAAGGACAGCTTCTTCCCTGTGTCCACATCAGTCTCTTGGGCACCCTCCAAGTCATCAATGTTAAGCTTGGGGCTGCATTTCCATGTTTTTAACCTGGTTGCAGGTGCCCCAGTGTTTAAAAACTGATATGGTTCACTGAAATAAAATGTCTCTGATGTTGAAGAGGAGTTCACTGTGGGCAAGCAGAACAGAGACTTGCTTCGTTGAAAAGACCAAGAAATGCTGGAGGCACTCCTGGATCTGCGTGTGAAGTCTCCTTGATCACCATGTCTCAAGTCCTGCTGGGAGAAACCAAGATAATGACCAAGGCCATTTGTGTGATGGACCTTTTTCTGACCCATTTCTCGTGGCTGTTCAGAGACAAATTGGTGGCTCTGAGGAAGAAAGGCTGGCAGAGTGGTGAAGTGGGAATCTGTTGACACAGATGGATATGGTTGCTTGCTCTGCCTTGCAGACTTCCTACACCAACTGTGTGCTTGCTGCAGTCAGGAGAGGGAGAGAAGAAGAACACATTAATACAGAATTGGCAGTTTTACAACCCTAAGTCTCCACTGCTGAGTTGTTACTGCAAATAATTACGAAGCAGACTTCAGTCAGTATGCTTGCAGCAAATGTTTCACTGCAATAACAAAGACAAAGTATCCTGCCAAAATCCCAAATATTTACATAAGGAGCCTCAAAGACAACAAAGAATAAATGGTAGAGAAGCCTTGCCTTGTGGGCCAAATTACATTGGCTTGAATTTCTCGCCTCCTATTGACTTACTCAGATTCATTCATATTCTGTCTTCCAACATTACTACTCAGTGGACAGCTTAAGAAAAAAAATAAAGGAATGGAAGAAGTATATTATAAAATTATAATCTCTCATTTCTTCCTTACTTTTTTTTTTTTGTCCTCCTTTAAAACATCAGAAAGCCTTCAGCAAGCAAGCTCATTCTGTCTTCTCAATGGGAATCTACTACTTCTTTAAACTCTTTCACATTTTCTTTCTTTCCTAATTAGCTCTATTAACTAGCTGACAGTGACATTACAGACACACATTCAGTTTACTAGTAGACACCTAGACTGAAGACCCAAACTCATGGTTATGACCCAAATCTGGACGTGAATCTCAGTCCCAGGGCAGGATTCAGCTGCCTACCCATGAGATGCTCAAGCATTTGAACAGGGAAAGCAGCTATGAAAAATGGTGAGCCAACATCTTTCTCAAGAAGGAGCTGGAGCCAGGTGGCTTTCTTATGGAACTAGACACTGATGTCTGGGTAGCTGAACTGTGTTTCAGCAATCATAAGGTTTTTTCACCTTCCCCCTTATTTCAGTGAGGCTTTTAGAAATTAGCCTTTCAAAAAGTTTAAATTAAAGTCTTCTGCATGGAATTTCTTGCATAATACAAAATGCTTGATCTCTGCTCCAAAAGGGACAGGAACTAATGGGACAAAGTGCAAGACATACTCTTGAGAATAAACAATAATCTCAGCTATGGGACTTCTCAGTTGGAAACAGGAGAAGAGAAAGAACTGGGTATCCTGATCTCTTTCTGCTATTAAAGCAACAAGGCTGTGAAAGCACAGTATTGGGCAGACTCAAGTGAGTTGAAAAAGCACTGTGGGCAACACTATCATGGCCTCATCTGGAATACTGCACAGGATTCCAATCACACCTCTGTGAAAAAGAATAAATTTGAACTGAAAAAGATGGAGCCACAGGAAAAAAATAGTAAGATGAACTATCCATTAAAAAAATGGAACCACAAATTAATAAAAGGTTTCTAATAACAACAGAAGGAGAAGAATCTTCTGGGGTGAGTAATGGATAGAGACAGAGCTTGTGCATTTTACCAAACAGATTATATGACACGACAGAAAGAGCTGAGACCTGGTTCTTTGTACCCAGTCTCTAAAAGAGCTCCATACATTGCTGCTTCTAACATCTTGCTAGGGCACATCACATTGTTTTAGTGACCCAGATCTGTCATAGCCATCCCCTGGTTTTTATTGAAGTGATTCTATAGACAAAAAAAAAGGATTTTCACATCTGCAAAAAATGCTTGGTTCTTTCATGGTCTCTTACTAGAGATTACAGGACAGCCAAACCATAGAAGTTCATTTAGATGCTGTAGATGAGTAAATATACATATGTATACTATCTATATCTGTATTTGTATCTATTTATCTGTAATAAGGTGTGTTAATTCATAACCTATTTCTGAGTAATATAGAAAGCTGTTTCCCATAATGTCATAAAGAATTAAATGAATGAAGAAATTGAGAAAAAAAAGAGTCAAATGTAATGAGTCAGTTGTCAACAAAACAGTAGCCAGAAATCTCATTAGACCCCTACAAATAATATTATTTTATTAGTGCAATATGTGAGCCAATTTGTTTAAAAATTACTCTCCAAGATAGAAAGCTTGTCCATGAAGAAAATACCAGCTGTTTCTTAACTGAAGACATTTTTGGATAACCCAGAAATAAGAATCTGACATGCTGAAAGTCTACAAACAGATCACTGCACACTTGATGTGTTTGAACAAGAAAACACTCCTCATTATATTTTGTTAGCATTAACATAAGTTACCATATATTTTTCTCTGCAGTACCACCATGCTCAGTGAATCAATAGAAGCACCTTCAGAACACTTCTACTTCTCAGAAAGAAAATAATGGATTGCCTCACCATATCTTATTTTTACCCTATACTTGTGTTTTTGGAGATTTAAGCTGACAATTTGGCAGATCAAGCATCCACAGAAACCAAGGATCCAAGCAAGTGCAGTCTTCCTGTTTCTGAAAAGGGTGGGACCACTGGTAGCACCCTGGACAAAACTGGAGCTGGAAACATAAGGCTTTTGGGAACAGATCTGTCCTGGCACTGCAGAGAGTTCTGGATTCTGGAGAAAAGCTTTGCCTTTACCTTGTGCAGGCCACATCACCGGTCTACGTCAGGCAGAGCCCACAGACATCATGAATAAGATTCAGCTGTCTTGTTAATACAGCCAGTGGGGTCTGGGGAGAAATTCAGCTTTCCTTAAAAAAATACTTGTGTCTGGTTGGTTAGCTGAATTGCTTTCTATGTCCTTGGGCTGTACTGAGTACACACCTGTAGAATACAATGAGAACACAGACTGTAGCTAATAACCTACTTTAGGTAAGACATTAGTTTCAGGGTTTTGTTATTTGAAACCTTTTTTCCCTAGTTCTTTTAATGTTCCTAGAGACAGATAGAGGCATTTCATTTTACACAAAATATTTGTTGTTAATCTTGCTCCTGGGTCACAGCTCCTGGTCAGGCCCAGCTGACCTGGCAGGAGGCAATGGTGGATGGTGAGGAGAAGGGGGAAAGCACAGCCTGCTCCCAGAATGGCTGCCTGCAGGCCAGGTCAAGTGACATTACTAATACAGCTTATTTCTGAACAGCTGTTTATAAGAGGAACTGCCCACCCTGATAATTTTTTTTAGATGAGCTAAGATTTAGAAGACCTATTTTTCAATGCTGCTCTTCATTATATGGGCAGAAATGGGAAATAATGGGGAGATATTATTTTAATACTTTCATCTTAAAACAATGTAACCGAAGACTTTCCTGGCTGTGAGAAAACCAGACAGTACAAGCGGCAGCAGTGTACTACAGGTAGAACACTGTACCACAGGTAGCGTGTCAGAAGCTCCATCCCATGAAATACTAGTGAATAAAGATTACAGGCTAATCCTGTATTGTAGAGAACTGGATTATGTGCACTAATAAGACTTTTCTATATCTACATTCTCTAACTTGTCAGAGATCACAGAGGGGATTCAATGATTTAGCCAGGATTAACAGTCAGGCAAAACTAGCTCCTTGTCCTGTGCCAAGGCCATTGACCGTGCTCCCCTGTGCCACCTTGGCTTGGCACACCGAGTGCTGTACGCAGCCTGTGCACGCATGTGACCGTTCCTCTTCAGTTTTTGGAGGAGCCTTCTCTGCCTCCTTAACCCTGCCACCAGCTTTGAAAACAGTTGCATCTTTTCTGAGCTCTTTTCTTTGTCAAGGCCTCATCGTCAGCCTTTCTCACTGCTTGCTAATGCTCTCAGCATCGCCTGCTGCCTCTGTGCTGCCTGGCAGAGCCCTGCCTGGCACAGCCATGCTGCCTGCAACAGGCACAAGCACCAGAGAGATGCCAGAGAGAGCATCAGCCATCCCGGAGGACAGACACAATGCAAAGTGACACGTTGATTTGACCGAAATTCCAAATGCAGGGAGGTAGATTTGTCAGACTTTGCCACAGAGATGTGCAGCAAACCCAGCCTCTGACTGAACAGATTAGCCCTCTAACAGAACAGATTTTTTCATCTGGTGCTAATCTGCTGCTCATTTATAATCTCTGCACAAATCTTTGTGAAGCCTGGAGGGATTTAGAGCCTTTGTGTTTTACAATGGGCTGCAGAAGAATTTAATGATGACTATCCGGGAATGCCCACAACTTGGGGTGAACCTCTCAGAAATGCACTTTCAACTTGGGCTACTGGGACCTAACAGAAAAAAATCCATGAGTGTTGCTGCAGTCTATTTTAAGTTATCTGCTTTTTAAGAAAGCAGATAGAGATCTCCTTAAGCATTATCTGCATTAAGAACTGCCAGCAAGGCTTTGCTGAGGTCAGGACCCAGCCAGCACAGCAATGACATCACCATCTCGAGCCCAGATTTTGCCTGGCTTGTTCAACAGGAGTGTGATGGTGTTTGTTTAATTGCATTAAAACCAGTGGAATTGATCCAGGGGAAAAAAAATCAACACAAGAAAAAGTGGCAGAGATTAGTCCTTAGTATCATCATAAGTCTTACTTGAAAGGCAAATAGTCAGAAGCACAGCATTTCAAAAAGGCAAAATGCACAGATTTGAATTAAAAATGAACCTCTTAGAAAAGTGGCTTGTAATGTGTTTACAAAAACAGACAAGTTGAGTGCTTTGTAACACCAAATGTATGCACTCTCAAGAACTTTTGCTGGGTGTATAGATTCATAAGACATCCTAGTACACCATGGAACTTAACTGGATAAAGTACCTTAGGCTGAAGAAATACAAGTAAAAATCTCTTATACGAGTTAGTGACTGATTCTCTGTGCTCCCCCAAAACCCAGCCATTAAAGACAACCAAATGCTTATGTCACAAAAAGGAAGGGAAAAAATAGATTAAAATATTTTGAAAAACAGCAGACTAGTATTAGATTTGCAGATTAATTAGATCAGTTCATGGCACCTCTCTCGACTGAGTCAATTTTTGCTCTGAAAGTGTGTCCTATTCACCAGTTTCAGAGGAAAATTAATTTAATTTTTGTAAAAGTGCCCTGTACACATCCTTGCCTGTCATAAGACATAGAATGGTTAGGGTTGGAAGAGACTTTAAAGATTGTATAGCTCCAACCCCCTGCCATGAACTGGGACACCTTCCATGAGACCAGGCTGCTCAAAGCCCAGTCCAGCCTGGCCTTGAACACTTCCAGGGATGGGGCATCCACAACTTCTCTGGGCAGCCTGTGCCAGTGGATGCTTTTCTTGCCTTTCTTCCTCTTTGTGCTCAATTCTGCTCTACCTGCACTATTAAGTATAATAATTCAGCAACCTTGAAGGTCTCTTTTCACCTCCATTTTCCTTCCTGCAGGCTAAACTGTTCTCTGCAGAAGTGCCCTTTCTTTGCCTGTTTTTGTCTTTTTGCCTTCTCTGACCCTGGTTTAGTTGCCCTTTTTTGTCTTTTCCACTTGCGCCTAACTGAGTCCTCTTGTCCCAGCTCTTTGCATCAGTTATGGCCACTACCTCTGCTCCTGAAACACATGATACCACTTCTCAACTCAAGATTACAGTTGCCCCACACAGATAAGAACATTGGCCGATTAATTCAGCAAATCAGCTAAAAAAAGAATCCCTCTACCTCCTCATAAGCTGTGATCTGTTAACATTTGCAGTGTTATTTCAAGGATGCCTTATAAAGCAACACTAGGCAGAAAATAGCCACCTCATAAACTGCACAGGGACTCTCTGGCATGTAAAACAGCAGCAGGTCTTATGCTTAAGTGCTGAGTCTCTACCTAGGTAAGATATTAATTTTTCTGATGTCCACCTTCCTCCTGGGTATGTCTGCATGTTCCATCTCACACAAAGTGGCTAGGAAATCCTGCCAAAATATTATTTTACTTTTCCTACTGCATCCAGAGATGTTATCATAATTTAAAGAAGCCATTGGTGCACTTTCTCCTCTCTGCTCACTATCCTTGCTTCCCAAACATGCATGGCCAAGCCAGTCCAATCGGTTATTAACCTTTCCTGCTTCCCACATTGCACTGCCAGGAGTGCAAGTTGATTAGCACTTCATCTGTCTCTGTGTGGATTACGCCCAGAGGCAGCCAAAAATCTGGGCAAGACCTATAAATCTGGCAGTATACTCAGAATATCAGTATATGGTATATTCTTAGCTACATTATTTACATATTCCTCCCACTGCTCTGAAAAAAGCTCCCCAGAGCTCCTGCTTCTGGGCTGAGCTCTGGTGAAGCAGTGTGGGTGTCTTCCCGTAGGATGCCATCATGTTCCTAAGCCTTGCTCCTGCTCCAGCCAACTGAACCCTTTGCCTCAGTGGTTTTATAACCACTTGGAGCTATTTGCCAGTGTGTAAAAGCTACTGTGACAAAATAATTCTGAAGGGCTTCCTTGCAAATGAAGGAATACTTTCTTGGCATTAAACAGATTTATCTTACCCATGAATAACTTTGTTGTCTCTTGAACTGACTTTATCTAAGCTCCTTGATAATTGCATTTGTAAAATGGATTAAGAGCATGGATCAATCTGGCTGGCAAGTATCCAAGTCCCTGTCAGGACAAGCAAGAGGTCACATCTTGTTAGCTTAAACATGGAAGTATGCTCAAGATTTAAACACTGCCTGAAATTTAACAGGGATGTTAATCTACCATTTGTGTTAAAATTATAATTTTAAAAAGGTGCAGTATCTGTATAAAGTAAACAAAACCACTCTGGTGATTATTAACTATCAATTGATATGGAGGCTGAAAAACACTGAGAGGTCACTGTTTAAGTTAACATAATGGGAAGAAGTCAAAGCTATCATCAATGCTGAGGCGTGGATAATATTGCTAATGGCAACCCTCTGTGAGAAGTCAAAATGTAGTCTTGTTACTTTCAAAGGTAGATACTATAACTGCTTTGAACTTAGAATGAATTAAATTAATATCAGGAGTCCAGGGATCACCAAATCTGATGTTTTCTATAACCCATATGCTCCATCATTTCCTCTCCCTAACTGACCATCCTGCCTTAAATTAAGGTATTAATTTGCTTGCACCTGCTGGGTGGCTGTTATGTAGTTAGCTATGAATATGTACTAAAATCTATTTATTGCCAGGTTCTTGTTCCTATATCAAAACAATCATTGAATGAACCAGCCTTTTCCTGTTCCTGCTGTTTATCCTGTGGTCTGTCTTCCAGTCAGAGCCCCCTTCAGACTTACTTTGGTTGGGCTCAGGTGACCCTATTCTTCCAATTTCCCTTTGTAGGCTTTCTCTCCATGCCTCTGCATGGGGTGAGAGCCCTTCCCTGTCCCTGCACCTTTCTGAGGTCACCTTTCTGGAGTCCACAGCTGAAGACAGGTGTGGCCCTTGGGAGCCTGTGCAACTTTCCATGCTTCCTATGGCATAGTAACTCTGGTACACACCAGAGACTGCAATTTTGTTTTCATGGTCATGTCGCACTGGTGGCTGTAGGTGTCTGAGTAACAGGAACTTTTCCCTTTGATTTAGCTGTAGAGGTCCGCTTTTTATTGTACAGACCTGCTTGAAACCCATATAACCAGGACCTAGTTCTCATGACTTTAAAATGGCATAAGTTAGATCCAAAGTCTCTGTTTTCCCTCCACTTCGCATATACTAAACTTCTTTTGCTTCACCAGACTTCCAGAGTGAGAAATTCCATTTCTGTAACTTCATTCTCATTTACTATTTTGTCCTCCTGTTCAGAATCATCACTCTCACCGAAAACAGAAATGAAAATCAATTGTACTTGCAGGCCATACTCAGGCAGGTTTCTGCTTTTCTCTTTTGGTTCAAATGGCTAAAATTTTATTCTGATTTTCTTTGCTCAGCAAGTCACATTTTACCCCTGTACTGCCTGGCATTTGTTACTTCTGAAAATTTGCTGGGTTCAAACCAAAAGCCCTATTTAGAAGCCCTACTTTTTTTTTTGTTTTCACCCTTCCCTTCAATTTGCTTGAAACCAGTTAAGGTCCCATAAACCAAAGTCATATCACACAGCAGAAGCCTCCTGAGAAAGAAAAGGGAAAAGAGGACATAGGGGACTCTGGTTGCTGTGTATAAGTTTGGCCATGACTTGTCAGCTTCAGTTTGCAACTTATCTCAGGCTAACACAGATCTGCCTAAGGTACAATCAGTAACCCTGAAAAATTGGTTACTGTCTTGACAGATGGGCAAGGAAGGTGCCCTCCTCAGCTCTTTACAAATGTTACTCAGCTCTGGCATGGGATTTCTCTGAGGGTGGCATCTGCAAAGCAGCATCTAAAGGTTCCACTATCACTTGGATGTGACTCACCAGAGCAGAGATGTCCTGTGTACCTGGAATTTCAGTCCCAGGAACTACAAACCCAGAGGCACTGTGCTATAGAGGACTGTACACAGCTCTCTGCATGCTGGGAGGTCTGTATGGTGAAAGGATGGCACCCACAATGTGTCTTCCACAGAAAAAACTGGAAAAGCCACATGAATGAAATTCACTCCAAAAGAACACCCTTTGAAATCTGAACAGCAGCCTTATAAAGGTGAGGGACTGTGCTCCTTGATTTGAATGTAAGCAGCAATAAATACCTCTGGAGTACAAGAATGCACATTAACCTGGCTCTGGATTGCCACAGATACCCCTCTGCAGGGCAGGCAGCTATTAACAGTCTGCTGCTTGTCCTTTAATGTCCCTTGGATGTGGTGCAATGGAGCAGAGCATGCTGATATATTGCCCAGATATGGTGCCTACAGATGTCCTAAGAAACAAAACTCTCAGGATTCAGTTATGAGCACTTGAGATTAGCTCAATAAGAGAGTCTGTGGGAATGTCTCTCTTAGGCTGCTCTTCAGGACGCATTTGTTTTCCTTCACCACCTCTCTCTTCATCCTGATAATCACTGTGCAAAAGAGAGATGCAGTTTGTCACCCAGTGATGCTAGAAAATAATGAGTACCATTAGAACCTCTGCTTGTCTTCCATAAAAGTCTCATAACTGAGGGCTATTTTAAAACTCCCTGTCAGCTCTGTGCCCATATTTCTTATAAAACTTCACTGACCAGCCATGATTTTTCCACTTGGGCTCATAATTCCTTCTCTCCTTGTTTTTTTAAACAGCTATCTCATCTCACATCATTCTTAGCATAAACCAAGGTTGACTGATAGCTGGATAACATTGTTCACTGCTTTCGTCATCAGTTACACAACACAGCAAGGGGTTTCAAAATCCTTCTTCAGCAGTACTGTCCTGGCTTCTCCAAGGAGAAGAGCAAAAAACCAACCAACCAATCAACAGGCAACTGTCAATGCAGGTTAAGCTTTCCTGCACAAAACCAAGAAATATGCTTTTATTTCCCTGTGTACTGAGCTTACCTGCAAAAGGATCCTATTTCCATCGTGGTCTTCTGTCTGCCACCTGCCTTCACTGATGGGGCTGCAAGGGTTGGGCAAGAGAGGTACAAGCTGCCCCACATCCTTTACTCTGAACTCCAGCACGGCTGACTCTGTCCTCACTGGAACTTGTCCCTTCGGGAGTTTTTTTAAAGAAAACTGAATGTCTATTTCCATGTTCGAATAGACAGGAAAAACACAAAAGTCTGCTTTTTTCTGACACATAGGTCTTTTCAGTATTAACTCATACAGTTTCAAAATGTCCACAAAATTTTCATTCCTGCAGTATATGGTGAAGCGGATCATTTCTTTCCCGTAGTGCACTGGGCGAATGGCCCACAGAGGAGTCTCTGGAGCCAAAGTGTAGAAGTCTTGGCTGCATGGCATGTAAGGGAGGAATTTTCCATGCATTAGCTCTGTGTGGTGGTAATGCCAAGGTGGCCGCTGAAAAGTTTCATGGAGCTGCAAGATGGGTTCTTCTCCATACTCCTCCTGCAGGAACAGAATGACAGCAAGGGCTGGCTGAGAAACACCAGCCTTGACCAGCTTCCTGCGCTTCCTGGGCACTCGTCTTTCTGAGACCCGAAACAGCTGGAGGTCTGGATGGATCCAGGCTAGAAGCTTATCAATGGCCTGCTGAAGAGTCTTGGATTCACCTGGATCTGTGATAATATGTACACTAACAAGGAATGGATCTTGTATGCCTTCCACAGAAAGTTCACCTGAAATATTAAAAAAAAGTCCTTTAGGATTTGCAACCAAGTTGACAACACTTAGGTGACCCTTAAAGGAGAAACAGTCTACTCAGTCACAGTGGGCTTTTGTTTTTCTCCATTTCTCTGAATCTCACTTGTAGTAAACAACAACAACAAAAAATGTACAACCAAGAAAATAATCAGAAGGCAGAGAAAATTTTCATCAAGCAATCCCTAAGAGTTGCTGTTCCTCTGAGACAGCATCCAAAAGATGCTACTCAATGTGCATTTCTGTGTTAGAAAAGACCTGCTCCATACAGCTGAGAGGTAGGAAAGGCAAAAATACTGATGTAGAGTGGGGGTGTAAGGGACATTAATGATGTGCAGAATGATAAGGGTGGAGAGTGTTCATCCCACCTTGTCTTCATTTTTGCCAATTGGCTCAGGGCATAGAAATCACACCATTGAACCCTATCACCCTGACACTGGAATCTTACACACATTTGTTTTATGTCCTGGAGGCAACTGTTCTAATAAGTAAGGCAACATCTGCAGGGAAAGGTAATATCTTTTATTAGACCAACTGATACAGCTGGTAAAACAAAAAAACCAAAAAACCAAACAAACAAACAAACAAAAAAAAAGCAGACAAGCCTTCATCAGGCACACAGGTCCTTCTTTAGGAAAATTTATTACTTGTCCCTACAAATCCTGCACTGTTTATATCTTCAGACTATCAAGACGGTAATACTACTGCTTCAAGGTTTTCTTAAGATTAGGGAAGACTTCTAAAGGAAGGAGGCACAAAAAAACTACATTTACTCAGGGGGAAAAAGAAACCTGTAGTTAACCTTGGCAATGTTCACAGGGCAATGTTAACCTTGGCAATGTTCATGCTCTATGTCTTGTTTGTCTCTGCAACTTCTTTGATAGCCCAGCAGAGCAATGGCTGGTGAGAAGCCCAGGGAGAAATTGTTACTTCTGTTCTGCTGGAGTTACATGCCAATAAAGAGGCATGGTGATCCAAGACAGTTTAATAAATTAATCAAGTAACCTTGATATTTTTGCTGAAATGGTTCCCCTTGTGTGGTATTCTGAAACCACCTCCATGTCTGAGACCCTGAGCTTGGGCACAAAGCCTAAATGTGAGAAGCCTTAGAAAGGTTTCCCAAGCTTTTCACTGTGCAGACCACATCTAATAAGGAGACTGTCTCAAAAGCTATTCCCTCTCCTATTAGCAATCAGTACAAACCTCTCCCTCCTCTCTCCTGGCATCAGAACAACATTCTTGTGATACTTCACCAATTGCTTTAATGGAAAAGCAGCTTTGTGTGAGTAGTGTGTTTTAGTTGTCTTTCAATATAGAATAGCTGCAAGACCCAGAGAAAATTCAGATGCAACTGCATAGCTTTGCAGACAGAGATGACTGGCAAAACACAATGTCGGCCTCAATTTAGAAGCTGCAGAAAGATGTGGTATGCAGAGCAAATAGCAAGCGTGCATCTTGCCTAGGGGAGATAAAGAAAAACCAAGTAAGTAATCAAAAACACAATTACAGAAGAGTTCTTGTATCTCTGCATGAAATGGGTGATGTGGAGTGACTTTGTCAGATCGCTAATGGAAGAAAAAAAAAATTGAAGCAAAAAGAAAAATGGTGTCAGTATGTGGGAAGAGGCTTTTCTGTGGCAATCATTACTGGTAGGTAATTCTTTGAGATACCCCCTGTGGGTAGTCACAGTGTGGGAGGAAGACAAAAGGGGTGTGGGGGGAGGTCCTCTCATGGTCCTCTACATCAGACAGCAGAACAGGAAGGAAAACAAATTGCAGAGGACAGTGATTTAATAAAACCTGAATCCTGATAACTATGCAGTCATTCATTTTCTGAGACTGCAATAGAAGATGTTCAGCTTTTTTCTCTCTGATTCCTTTGTTACACAAATGCTATCAAAGGCTGCAACAAGTGACAGGCTTGATATTTATGCATATAAATGACTGCAGCTCTGAAAGAAGCCTGGGCACAACAATGTGAAGCACAGAGCCATCGTTGCTGTCAGCTTCTTTCTCTGCATTAAAAAAAAAAAAAAAATCCCTGAGCACGGCTTTCCTACCCTCCTGTTGCTCAGCATGGTGCATGGACACTGAATGGCTAAAGCATTTTTCCGAAGTGGAGCCTTGTGGGAGCCAGTGGCAGCATTAGTATTCTACAGCCATCGCTGCCTGTGCCCATCAGCACCAGATGCTCGCAGAACCAGCCTCAGAGGCACAGCATAAAGCCATCCTTAGGAGCCAGAGTTATACAGAGCAGAGCAAATCATCTCTTCTTTTTGAGCAACTATATGAGTGCAACAGATCAGTACAGAAAGAGCTTCAGTTCTATTTTATGTTAGTACAGATGCTTTTTTCATGTTTCATTATGTGGCTTCTGTGCTTCTAAAATGGCAGCTCTGTCTGCTTGGGTAAGAAAAAAAGAATCTTAAACAGAAATATGAGGCAAGGAGAAACCTTCCCTGAAATGACAATAAGTTGCGAATTGTTTCTGTGTTGCTAACAAGTCTTTTTCCTTCATCTGACAAAGAAGGAGGGGAAACAACACCATTTCTTGTGACACAGTTCAATTTGTCCTGGGGCAAATTGTTACAGAAGCAAATGAAAACTCTGCATATGTATCAGCCTTCCCGTGCTACTAGTTAATCCCACAGAAAGTATCAAAATGCTGAGGCATCAATTTGAAAATAAACTTCACAGTTCTCACAGCTATTACATTTTTTCTCTTCCTATGACAGAAGGGGATTAGGTCCCTTAGAGCTGGCAAAGCACTAACTTTGCTAATAGGTAATTACTACCAGGATTGAAAGGGTATTCTACAATTCTAAACTTTTTACTCCTCTGCTAGCTGGTGTTAACAGCCCATGAGAGGTTAAAGCAGTCAGCCCAAATGCTGTGGAGCTGTTGCACTTGACCTTTTAAAGCTGGGAGTGGAAGGTGACCCTGATATTTTATGATGGTATGAGTCCTTCTCTACATATTATTTTTATATTGTTGCTGATGCGATATTGCTGAGCTGAGATAAAAGAAAGTCCTGCAAAGTAGAATGACAGTCCAGCCCTGTGGTTCCTCCTGCCCTCCTCTTCCTGCCCAGAAACCAGGACATTTTCATCAGTAAGACAATCTGAAAGAAAGCAGTGGGTCCTGTCAATCTGCCTGTGCCAACTACCTCATTTTTGTGACGTCACTGAAACTGAAGCTGCCTGGGCTTGGGGACAAACAGGACAGGTATCTGCCTATCTATCCCAATTGTCTATATCCCCTGCTGTGTGCATGGAGAGAGGTATCCACCTCAGAAAAACCTGCGGAGGATGATCTTGCCTTCCTCATTCTTTTCCTCCATTCTCACTCTGTAGGGAACAGCAACACCTGCAGAGGACAGTCCTCTTGGCATCCAGAGCAGCCTGGCTGAGTGGGTATGAGAACAGGGGCTGGTGAAAGGTGTAGAGAAGAGATCTGATGAGGAACAGCTGAGGGAGCTGGGGATGTTTAGCCTGGAGAAAAGGAACCTCAGGATTGACCTCTATGAGTTCCTGAAAGGAGGGTGTAGCCAGGTGGGGGTCAGTCTTTCCTCACAAATAACAAGTGATCAGACAAGAGGAAATGGCCTCAAGTTGCACCAGCGGAGGCTTAGACTGGATATTAGGAACAATCTCTTCACCAAAAGGGTTGTCAGGCTTTGGAACAAGCTGTCCATGGAAATGGTGGAGTTCCCATCCCTGGAGGTATTTGAAGGACAGGTAGATGTGGCATGTGGTGACACACCTAGCAGTGAATTTGACAGTGCTGGGTTAACGGTTGGACTTGATGATCTTAGAGATCTCTTCCAACTTAAATAACCTTATGATTCTATGATCTAGTGACATAAATACCCATGGGTGAAGTGGATAGCAATGCTTAAGCGGCTGGGGGGCAGCCACCACCCCTGAGAGGTGCCATAAGGACTCAGGTTATCACTCTTCCTGGCTGGGAAGGCAGGGCTCCTGACCCAAGGCAGGCTCAAGTGAGTGTAAGGTCAGGATAGCAACCCCAGCAGCTGGGAAGCAGCCAGACTCATCTGCAGATATGGAGAACTGGATCTAACACTCCTTCTCCCTACAGTATGTATGCATTCAACTTTAACCCACACAAGAGACAAAATGTCCCTAGAGTTTTCTTCCACACCACCTGCATAATTCTAGGATAGACAAGCTCCCTCTTTGATTTGCTTTTTGGCTGTAGGTCTCTTGCACACCTTGCTCAAACAAAACTCTGGCCATGACCTGGCAGTCTGGCCCCTTTTTGACATAGTGACATACCCAGGTTGTATTCCCTCTGGAGATGCCCTGGGCAAAGATCCATTCCTTCCCAAGGCAGTGTTCCATCTATTTTATTTCAGGAGAAGTCACTGCCTTCAGCAGTCTTGATGAGGTCTGATTTTCCAGGTTTCTCCAGGGGACTAAACTCATCCCATAGCAGAGCTTAGGAAGGATATAAATACCTGTCTCCCTAAAACGTCTCTCCTCACCCTGTGCTGGTGAAAGGGTGAACCTAAAGACCTCTCAGACTTACCAGGAGTTATTTAATGAAGAGTTACCTACAGGGCCAAGGAAACCTGGTACGTTTTGTAAGAGAGGATTGAATTTATAATGAAGTAAGACTTTAGGCAGACTGGTTCCTGATCCTAGTTTGTGCATGTGAAAGGGCATTTCCAAACTGTGGCAGATATTTTCAGTTTTCTAGCCACAATCATTTTCAATCGTCTATCCAGGAAACACAGAGGAAATATCCAACCTAAAAATACTTGATATTTTTTTGTTTGTTTGTTTGTTTGCTGACCAGCAATATTGCATTGAGAATCAGAACACTGGAACACAAACTTCCATTTTTTCCACTGCAGCATGAGAATCAACACCTGAACCTGTCTTATGCCATACAGACCAGATTCCTCTATTGCTACGTCAGGCAGTAAGACTTCAAATTTCATTTGACCAAACTGCATGATGCAGTACCAGAGATGTAAATTGGGCAACGGGAGAGGTTCAGAGTGAATTTGCCAAGCTTCTGAACTGCAACTCCCATCAAGTAGTACTTAATTATCAAGAAATTACTGCTATTAGGAAGTAAGAAATAATTCAAAAACCAAACATTACAAAACAGCATATTTTTTCACTGTTAATCAATCAAAATATGTCAACTATGGGAATGTAAAATAATCCCAAACACTGTATAAATAACATCAGAAAAAAAGGCATGATAATATTTCCAATTAAACTTTCCCAGGATTACTGGTGCACACAAAGTATCAGTACTTCCCTACTTCAACCACATTGCAAAACACAAGGAAATGTCAAAACAGTAGCATTTCTCATTGAAGATGACCTTCACATTTTATCTCAGTCCAAGGCAAGAGTGACCCTTTCATGTGTACTAATAGAAAGGCTCATGGGCAGACACAAAGTCAGAGGCTATTTTCATAAACACGGATCATCACTTTATGGGCAGCTGCAACAGAAGCAGTAACTGGACACCTCTGGCAGCAGAACCCACTGCCAGGTCGGTCATACTTTGATGAACTATGCAGCATCAATAATTTTTTGAACAAGCAGGATGTGACAGATTCACCAGCTCCTCCATTCTCTTTCCCTGCTGTTTAACAGCATCTGACAAACGCAGGGCTGCTGGATAATGTGCTTCTCAGCATGCCCTGCTTTGCACACCACCTCAAACTCAGGAAGAAAGGGGATATTCTGCACAGCACAGTACCAAGAGGAGAAAACTCTTTCATGCTCCCCTCAGAGCATCATTTTCCTGAGGAACTGTAGTTGAATGTTCTACAATTCTCACTCCTCCATCCATGCTAAGGAAGCATAGATAATGCAGAAAAAACCAGCACAGACAACCACAGTAAAATGGTCAATTGTTCCTCCAGTAGCTGTAGAACAGCAACAAAAAACCCCTGAGCTAAAAAAAAAAAAAGCACATAATTAGGCCCATTATCTCTCTGATGGAGATAAAAAGCCTTCTCTGGTACGTTAATATAAACGGTCTTACGAGGAGTCATTATTACCCTTAATGTACAGCACTGCAGCCAATCCTGAGGGAATGAATCTTGTCAACAACCAACACTTAATGCCCACAGAGGCCCTGCATGATCAAGCAAAGGCAATGGCAGCTCTAAACATGTGGTACCTTTGCTGTTAGATGGTAAAACTCTTGCTGAAACTCCCCACTGTGCTCCAGCTCCAGTGAATTTTCATCCCTCCCTCACCTGGGAGGACTTATCTTCTCCTGACCTGCCTAAGGGTAATTTTCATGATCAATTTAAGCTGCTGTTGAAAGGGGCCATCTCACATCCTTCACCTCTCCGTGTACTCCTGCTGCCTTCCCTTCTGTTGGCCTGGGTGCTTGAGTTGCTACATTTCTTAAAATGCTAATGCAATAATACCTGGCACTTCCTCTTCCATTTGCAGTCAGATGGTCTGTGGTGCCATCTCAGCCCTCTTCAGAGCCATGTGACCCCTATCTCCTTCATGGAAATCACAGCTTTTGTGGCACAGTCCTCCCATGAAGGGTTATGGACCTGATGGATGTCCCTCCAGCACATGGCTGGCTGTCGTGGGCTCCTTTTGTAGCCCAAGGTGAGAAGCAGACAAACCTCAGGTAAGGTCCATCACTCTGCACTGTACACACTTCCATCTAGGGTGCCTCATCTCTGTGGGCCTACATGCATTACCTTGTTCTACTGCATTATCTTGCTGTACTCCTTGTCCACACACAAATGAGAAGTGGTTTTATGGTAAGTGTTATGGAAGAAAAGATTTTGAACTACATAATTATCACGTCTTCCATTATATCCTCTACAACCAACTTCTCTGACTCCTTTAGTCAGGCTGCTAATTGTTCATACCAAGGCACAAAGTCAGTCACTCCTTAGGTCACAGATACATCCTCAGTCCCCATTTCCCCCATCTCTTCATTCACATTACTGCAGATTTCTCACTTATCCCCACACTACCTGGTAGCTAAGGAACAGTTCATGCTTGGTATAATAGGATGTGTGTGCTGCCTGTGGGCTGACTGTCCAGCTGTAGGTTAGGAAAAGGGGTTCTAACTAGCTCATATTAGTATTTTTTCTCCCTCTTGTCCCAGTGTATTTCATTCAGTTCCAATGAAACCTGTGGGAAGTTAGTGTCTCTGTGAAGAAAGACGGCACAACTTCACATCATGTTTCCCTTCAGAAACAGGCTAAAAATAAAGGATGAGAATGCCATGTAGTGTTTCTGGATGTGTAATTCCATGTCCCTGACACTTTTTGCTGGGTGTGTGTATTCCACCTAGGCTTTATGGAGCCTGGAGGCATTTCAAAGCAGAGGCTGTGCTTATTGTATATTAAGCACCCAATGAAAAAAGGACTCCCAGCTCCCAGAAGAAAGTGTATGGGGTCTTCATGCAAACAAAATTAGGAACCTACAGTGGGTGCTTTCACACCATGGTTACAAGCAAATAAGCTGCCTGGCAATTCCTTACAAATACCCTGTAAGATAGTGATTTTTCTGCCAATGCTCTGGGCTTCTCCATGAGCTCTTTATTTTGGCTGCCTGGTGTTCTCCTCCCTCAAAATACACTGAACATAATGTTACATTATTAGAAATAATCCAAATTTCAATTTAAAAACCCAACAGCCTTATCATTTACTTATCCTCTGGAGAACATTGATGTCTTCAATACTCTCCTCAACCACAGTTAAGGATCATAGTTCTTGGCAAGAACCCAGACACTGATATTTGGTATAAATACTAGATTCTGTAGAGAGCAGCAATGTGTAATTCAATTACTACATAAATAAATTACTACATAATAAAACTCCCATCAGCAACCACTAGTAAATCCAAAGCTGTACAAAACTGCATCCAACACCATAATTTCCAAAATCCTCTGATTACAGGCATTGTGTTTTCTTAAAATTCCACTCCTGTGAAAAGCTGAGATTCTCAAAAATGTTTTTTATAAACACTGCCTTAAAACATTGCACATTTGAGCAGCTAACAAATTCAGTCCAACAATGAGCTCCATACCACACACAATGTACTTTAGTTAACTGAAAGTGTGATTTTATGATGGGCTTAAGATAATTTAAGACTTAACTGCTGGCACTCTTTCCCCTACTATTCTCAGCTAAGTGTTTCCAGTGCTTCCCATGTGTCAGGTCTAGATGCAAGTTGAAAGAGCTTGCTGAACATACTGAAAAGAAACTCTCAGACTTCACGAATAATAAGGATTGTGTCTTCTGGTGGCAGTCAGAAAACTAGTTTGGCTAAAAATGTTAATTTTCAGACAGACTTTTTTAATCAGTCTGTGCTTTTGCACAAATCTTCCTGGTATCACAAAGATGTGGCAAGGAAAGCCAGCCAGAGAGGAGGCAGAAATCACACCAAAACATCTACACTGAAGACACAACCAAAGACAATATGGGATTAAACTCTGAGGCATGGCCGGGCATTGCCACGTTTGTGTCTCTGTAGACAATGAACAAAACCAGCATTACAGCAAAGGACCCATTTGGACTTGGCAGTAGTGGAAAATTAGTTTGAATCTCATGATCCTTCCAGACAGTAGTGTGTGGCTCAAAAGATCTACCCTCTACTAGCTGATGGAAAAGGGAAGCAGGAATAGAAAGCATGCTTTGTTGTCCATGCTCCATCCTGGTCCCCTATGATGGCAGGCAGGAGTCACCTGGTAAACATTTCATTTACATTTTATAAACTATAGATACAATTTTTTTTCCCCTAAACTACAGATCAACAAGCGCTGTACCAACAAAAACAAGGCAGCACAGGACATCTACTGCTCTAGAATATGGCATGCACTATTACCAAATGCCCCAGTTTCCACTAAGCATGCATAAACAAATGGTATTTATTTATTTTTAGAAGTTCATATGAAAGAAAGTACCCCATGATAATGTACTGTGGCCATGAGGAAACTAACTGTTGGCATTGGCAACATTTAGTAGAAATTGCCTTAATAGCTTCAGCCTTCACAAGTGTTTTGTTATTTGACTCGGTAACTCAGATGGCTTTTCCTTTTCTACCCCAACTAGTGCCTCAGAGTCAGCAGTTGCCATGGGACAGATTTATTTTTTTAACTTCCCTGTTTGGGCTTTAACAATTCAGACAGACATAGCAACAATTTCCAGATCATTCTCATCACTGTACCAGCTGAACTTAGAGTGCCAAGATCTTTCCTGCAACCCATTTCTCAGGGTTGAAACACCCACTAAATGGCTGCCTAGCTCCTTGTGGTTTTCTGGGACAACAGCAGTAACACTTCCACAGGGGGAAATCTAACCCACATCACCAAATAATCCAATTTAACTTTCTCTGACATATTTCCTGTAAGATTTTACTACAACTATATGGCACTCGATAGCTCAGTGTCTACCAAAGATTTCCTATGCTTCTGAAATATGCTTGGATTATTAAAAATGAAGATGTATTTGGTTACATGGCTTTGATTATGACTATGTGGGCTTAAAAAAAGGAGATAGAAAAACATTTACATTGTCATCCATACACATTATTCTTTTTTAATAACTAGTCCAGTTTTCATCTGCTGTATCTGTATGACAAGAAAAAAACAACCTGATTGGAAGTGGTCAGAAAAGAGTATACAAAACAACTGCAAACAATGTTTCAATAACTCTGGTCCACTAACTGTTTAGGGTACACTTGCACATCCTTGATACAGAAATCCCAAGCTAACACCAAGCCAGTAGAAAGTAATTAAGCCATAGGACACACAGTTTGGTGCATGCTAAATGACCTTGAAGAGTGAAACTCTGAATTTTACAAAAAACAGAGATACACAGGTTACTCCAAGCCAGACAAATTTGAGCAGGAACTTCAGTCTGAACAAGGGCAATGCTATGTTCATGGTCAATGCCACTTGGAATGCAAAAATCAAATCTAGGTTTGATTTCAAGTTTCACACATTCTTTTGTGCGTGTCCTTACACATGGCTGTGCCTCATCCCTAGAGGTGCCTTCCAAGGTCAACTCTCTGTGGATCAGTACTGTACTTTTCTGTCCTGTATGCAAGCATCTGGTCCTTCACCACAGTGGAATCTGATGACAAACAGCTACATTAATGTTTTGCACAGCCAAAGACTGCTAGGTTGCACGTACCAGTGACATTTTCCTTCTTCACCCTGCCACAGTGGGAAGCAGCATTGCATTTTACCCCTGACACCATAACATGAGCCAGGCAAGATATGCAGAAGATGTATTATATTTTCCAGTTTTATTTTCCACAGGAGCTGACACTTCAGATTTCATTACTATATAAGACACCTGAATTTGCAACACTGACAGATGCTGCAGGCTAAGACTGTACATGATTCAGGTCCAATCTCCTCTTGCATTTTTCCTCATACCTTAATTAGTCTTCCTTTTATAATAACACCTTCTGGAAGTGCAGTATGATGCTGCCAAGACTGCTGTAAATAGTTTTTATAATTGTATTTAATACAGCTTATTACCAGCCATTGCAAAAGCACCTCTGTTCTCTATGGAAATAAGAAACAATATACCACAGTGTATCTTTATATAGCAATAAAAAAATATAATTATATCCTTACACTCATTAAATTATGTTGTTTGGAGAAACAGACTTAGAAGATACCCAGTCCAGCAGTGCCTGGGTCAGAATCAGTCAGAACTAACCTAACTTAAAGCAGGCAACTATATTATGAAATTCAAGCTTTGTGACAGATTTTTCAAAACCAAAATCAGACCCACTCCCCTTCCTGCTGCTGGTTAGTTTTCACCACCTTTAACAGTTCACTGAAGACAGATTTTGAAATGACACACAAATAACAGGAAGCCATTTCTCCCTGTGCTTTTGTTACAAGGCAATTTTGTGCTGGGTTGACCTTGGCTGGACACCAGGTGCCCACCAAAACCACACTATCACTCCCCTCCTCAGCTGGGCAGGGGAGAGAAAATTTAATGAAAAGTTCATGAGTTAAGGACAGGGAGAGATCAGTCACCAATCACTGTCATGAGCAAAACGCTTGATTTTGGGAAATTTATTGAATTTATTACCAATCAGAATCAAAGTAGGATAATGAGAAGTAAAACAAATTTAAAAGCACCTTCCCCCACCCCTCCGCCCTTCCTGGCATTGACTCTCAATTCTCCACCTCCTTCCCTGCAGTGGCACATAGGGATGGGAAATGGGGGTTACAGTCAGTTCATCAGTGTTTCTGCTGCTGCTTCCTTCTCAGGGAGAGGAACCTTTCCCCTGCTCCAGGGTGGGGTCCCTCTCATGGGAGAGAGCCCTCCATGACTTCTCCAACATGAATCCTTCCCACGGGCTGCAGTTCTTCACAAACTGCTCCAGTGGGGGTTCCGTCTGTGGGGTGCAGGCTTTCAGGAACAGGCTACAGTGTGGGCCCCCCTTGGGCTCACAAGGCCTGGCAGCAAACCTGCTCCAGCACGGGCTCCTCTCTGCAAGACTCTGCAGGTTCTGGCAGGAGCCTGCTCCAGGGTGGGCTTCCCACAGGGTCACAAGCATGGGGAGCTGATGCAGATAACACTGACAAAATGTTGACCAAACCTTGACCGAATGCCCAAAGAAAGATCTGAATTTATATCAGCATAGGAACAGAATATCAAACAGAGCATTTATTAAAAAGAAACATGTGCAGTAACTCATATATTTTATATCTGCCAAAACAAACTTTCTTGTGCTCAATTTCTAGAACCAGAAAGCGGGTGAAATTCCATGGGCCCGGAACATGGGTATGTGCAACATGGAAATAAAAATTTTAATACCCCAGCTCTCAGGTTTACCACAAAAGAATATGAATACCCTCATTTGAATATGAAGGACTCAGTTGTTTCCTAGCTGCTAAAGGAAAGGCAGGGGACCAGGGGAAGGTGAATTACCAGCTTTCCAACTGCAAAGTAGGTGAGTGACAAGCCCTTTACCTCACTGAGAAGCAAAACCTGAACTACTGCATGCTACAGGGTTCTAAAATTTCAAATGTTCTAAAATCTTCCAGAAATGTGCATCTTATCCCATAGGACCATTTTTATATTTCATTTACCAACTTAGCTGGACCAGTACAAATGTGTATCCAGGTAGCTACCTGACAACCAGGCTAAAAATTGTTAAGGGGGGGAAAAAAACTCATTCACTACCACAATTATTTCTAAGACAACCTAGTTATGTTGGCTCCAGGGCTGACTAGGTGTGGAATACTTTAAATCATAGAATCATTAAGGTTGAAAAATACCTCTAAGATTGTTGAGCCCAATCATTAACTCGGCACTACCCTGTTCACCAGTAAACCACATCCTCAAGTGCCACACCCACACAGCTCCAGGGATGGTGACCCCACCACTTCCCTGGGCAGCTTGTTCCAATTGCTTTCAGTGAAGCAATTTTTCCTAATATCTATTATAAACTTACCCTGGTGCAATTTGAGGCCATTTCCTCTCATCCTTTGTGAATGTTACAAATGACAAAAATCATGTTTCAAAACGTCCATTTCTGGCTTGGGTCTTTCTGAAGAGCCATTATCATCAATGCAAAGATTAAGAAGTTGAGGCAATAAGCAGTCCCCATCAAAACTCCTCCTCCCTAGTTGAAAATCATCCTTGAAACACATAGCTCAAAGCAATCTGAAGATAATTAAAATTATGATGTACAGAGACTGTTGTTTATTGTGTCAACCAACACTAATTAATTATTTCTTTGTGATTCTCACTGTCTGTATCCATATGCCATTTATGGTCTTTATATTTTGGCATTACGTACTTCAGGTAAAGGTCCCTTCTGTGGGTGTAAAGTGCCTAGCACAATTCTCTCTCACATGGACTTAGGGATCCCTAATGGTAATTGAAAAGGTAATTGAAAAAATGAGGAAAAAGAAGGTTAATACATTTCCTAGATTAATGAAGGGCACGCCAATAGGCAAAATATCCCAACAAGACAAAGCACTCTTCCTCCTAAAGAACAAAGGAAAAAGTAACCACACATGCCAGCATTCAGGGAAAAAAAAAACAACACAACAAAAAAAAAGGCATTTCTCCTCGCTGAAATCACACTGCTGAACCTTTGAAAGCTGTAATACCTCCAGATGCATCATCCTGCAGACAGGCTTGTGTGACCTTTTTACCCAACTCAATAAGACAAGGCAAAGTGACACATAGTCACCCTGACAACAGCCAGAGCCCGCACAGCAGGCACCTTCTGCCTTTTCCTGCTGAAATACACATGCTCTGCAAACTTTGGCACTCTTCCCCAAATTACCTGCTGTACAAAACCACAAACGTTTGATGAATACTGCCAAGTAAAAAACATTTTTGGTTGTCTGAAGCTGGGACAGAAGGGCAAAGAAGAAAAGAAGTGAGAGGCTGCCTAAAACCCAAGGTCCAGCCAATCCACCAGGCAGGGCTTTGAACTGCTGAAGCAGTACACTGACCACAATAGCTGCTGCCATGTGCTCAGGGAAAAAAAGTACTAGAAATAAACACAGAATGATCCTGCTACTGCCATTTATCAGCCAATGAGGTTTTACTTCCAAATTGAAGGGTGGGGGGGGGTCTGGAATTCCTGTACACCTTTGCATTGGTGCCAAGTCCTGCACTTTGCTCAGCTGCTGTGATAGAAGCTGTAGTTGATTCACCTGCTAAGTCTTTCTTAACCTTTTCTTGGCATGTCTGTGGAAAACTGTTGTCCAGTGGAGTTAATCCAGAAAGTGAAACGATTATTAATTTGTTAAACACTGAAACTGGAGCCTCACTGGTACCACCAAATAGGGTCCCTGTAAAACCAAATTAGCTTGTAATCCTTCTGGTTTAGATAAACTCCAATAGAACAGGAGCTTCAGGTGAAGCACCTGCAGGTAATGGAGATTCTTCCCCTCTTAATTTACAACATTTACTTTGTGCTACACTAGATCCTAACAGCATCATTGACTAGACTGCTTTCTGTACTGTGAATGATACCACTTATTGAATCTCTTCCCAAAGAAATTAAAAGAAATAAAAAAGGGTTTTTTTCAATCTCTCTTCTCAAACAATCTTTTTTTTTAAATGCATTACATACCCACTACCAGCCTCTAACATGAAAGTATTTCTATTTTACCAAAATTCTTTAATGTAACTGCTTCTGTTACTGTTGCAGTGTCTGACCAAACCAACCACACAAACCCCTCAAATGCTAAGTTAAATACTGCCACTTGTGAAGCTGTATCACTATAATTTGCCTTGGAAGGAGAAGAGAGAAAGAAGGAGACTTCTGTCTCCTAAACTTGTGTGTCTTTGTTGGAATGATACCTCCTTGTACTGACAAATTACTGGTGTTGAAACACAACTGCAATGGCCACATACACTGGACAGCAGTGGCCAGCAAGACACTGAGGAGACCATAGTTAACATGACGTACTGTAGCTGCCACGTAACAAAAGATTCATTCCCCTTAGAAACATCTCATTTAACCAAGGCTTACAAATATAATCTGTTACCTTTATTTGTAAAATGTGCTGCAGTCACGCCAAGTTTTTAAGGGATTCAAACCAAATTTTTAAATGAGAAATACTCTACTTGCACCTTGTCTTTTGAACTGATCTGCCTCCATTAAGCAAGTAACTATGAGTCACCACCCAAAAAGTGGAGGAATTTGGCAGCATATTCCCCAAGCCATCATCTGAAATTGTCAGCTGAGAGGGTGGCATGCCACACATCTGGTGTAACCAGGCAAATCCAATATGTTTTCACTATCACAGAGAAGCTGATTGCTTGGATTTTGCCTCCCAATCATTTCAAAAATTATGCCTGACGGTGAGAATCCAGAAATCTATTTAAACAACAGAATTTTAGGAAAAAGCTGCACTAAATTCTCTCTTTCTCACACACACCCACACCCACACACCAAGCAGATGGAGGAAAGACAGCGAGTTCCTTGCTAGTCACATCAGCTCAGGAGTCAGACATTATGAATGCTGTCTCATCCAGCTCTTGGTGAAATCAATTAAAGCCCTTCAGTGAAGACCGCGGGAGATGGAAAATAACCCTTTCCACACTTCAGCCAGAATGTGTGAGCGAGAAAAAAACTGACAGCTTTCTTCCCCTCTGATTTTCATGGTGCTTAAAGATACATATTATAAAACACAACTTGTCATCTAGGAATTTTTGATGTGCTTGCTTGGCATAAATAAAGCTCATGCCTATGTGTGAATCAGGAAGACAGACATCACTTTGCACTTGGACAAAAAGAGATACCAGCAGTCATGCATGAACAAGCATTATTGCATTTCAAAGTGCTGTGGATGCAGTGTGTTCTACAACTAAGGAAGTAGATGGAGTGAAAAAGTGTTCCTTCTTGCTTAAAAAAATCATCATTTTGCATTGGTGAAAAATAATAAAAAAAAAATACAGACACAGGAATTAGTCTTCTATCCATTGGATAAACTGAAAATCAACTGGCATTGTAAATATCTAGAAAGACTGTGGCCCTTACTAGAGCATCTACCATCTCTGAAATAAAAAACTGACTTCACTAGAGCTGCTCTGAAGTGCTTTGTTGGCATCAGCTTACAATAAACATTCAATTATTCCTTCATTAACTCCAATGACATTCATCACTGCAAACTCCTTTGGCCTGAGGGCCCATTCACACTGGCCCACACAGTGTCTATAGATTTTTGTTCTCATTTTGCCTGGCATCCTTGTGAGTGCCAATGTTTAGGACTTTACACATGGTTTGTATTTTGGTCATAAATATTCAAACAGTTTAATTTTCTACACTGTTTCTAGACACAGATCCAAGAAGAGAAGGAATGGGGCCTTACTGTGTCAAAGTGAACTCTGTCAATAACACCAGGTTAATAAATATTAGCAAGCAGAACAAAAGAAAATATAATAATCCATTTAAAAAAAGAATCTCAAAGTTATACTCACTGCTGGTAGAGGACATACGGCTGTACTCAGACCTGCAAGACAAAAATTTTAATTAGAATGTATTAAATATCTAAAAGACATAATGAAAAATTTACCAAAACTAACACACTTAGTGCTTATTGAAATCATTTAATGCCCATTTAGTACTATTTTTGTACTAAAAAAATAATGGGTTTGAATGTTGATTCTAAAACACTGGCATCTCATGTGAATTTTTAAAATATGTAAGTAGAATGAGTAAAGTAACTATGGTTTTATCTAGGGGTTATTCATGCTACCTAACTCTAGGTGTGAAAATAAAAGCTCAGAAGGCTCTCTTAAGGCAGAAAGAAGGAAGAAATAGTCTGCTTCAGACACAGGTTATGAGTAGAAGTCTACTAGACTTTGACTCAACTCCTTCCTCACTTTATGTCCTCTAAACGCTGCTTTGCAGATTATGTTTTTTGGAGTTCTTTTTAAGAGAACTCCCTTTGATGAGCAGAATTTTATAGTTCTCCGGTCACAACTGTCAGAGAAGGAAAAAAAAAAAGAAAGACAAAATTTAAACATTTAGATGACAAAGCTTTTTGCTTTAGTAGACCATTTTCCTCTTGAAGACATCTCTGTGCAGCCATTGGTTCTAGTTCAGTGCATACTGGATTATCTCTGAGAAAATGAGAGCCGGTAAGTATTCTGTGCAACAATGCAATTAATTTTTTGGGCTGCATACAACCCCAAACTCCTGAAAACCCCATTCTAAGCTGATTAAAACATAGCCCATTTGTGAATATTCAGAAATAATAAGATAAAACAAACTTGTCATCACTTAATATTTAAGGAAAAAAAAAATTCCACTGCTGAAGTCCCACCTGTGATCTTTGAGTGTTTGGGTCTGGAGTTCACAGCTACACAGCCTCTACCTTCACACTTGCTGGGTCCCAAAACAGACCCCATGCACCAGAACACTCTGCCACCATAAACACATGGCATGTGTGCCCTGCAGTGCCCTGAGCCAGCAAAGTGCTCGGGGAGCCCTGACACAGCTCTTGGATTCAAACCTAAATGCTTGTTTTACATAATGGTTGCAGCAAGTTTGTAACATTGCTTTAAATTAAAGAAATCACATGAGCCTTGACTCTCAAGAAATCTGTGTGGAAGTAGATACCATCAAAGCATATTTTCAGGATACCCTCATACTCTAGGCTCTCAGGCAACCAAGGGAATAAAGGACATCAATCCCACATATCTATAGTGTCTGCTTTAGATTTTAATATGGACATATCTCTGCAGAAGAAAAAAGCCATCACAGTCATCCCCATATTTTGCAGCTTTGCACGCAGTGCTCTGCAGATCAGATGCCAAAACTACTGGTTAGATGAGAAGATAATGAGGAACTACTCCCAGCTCTTGTCAATCCTGCTGGACTAATGAAAGATGACACAATCAGAATTTTTCACATTTCTCATGAAAAAGGATTCACCAATACCATCAAGTGCCATAAGGTTTTCATAGTTTTTGGAAAAGATCTGGGCAATGCTGGGGAAAGAGTTGCTGGTGGGGGCTTGCAGTTCTCCCTCCCTCACTCCTGTTTGTTAATCCTGTACCCCCCGCCACTTTGATAAGGCCAAGGAGCAAGGAAACATCTTTGTCCCACTGGGAGAGACCACAAGTTTAGGTCATTAGCTGCCCCTCTCAGGCACCCCATACAGAGATGCTCCACAGCACCTCCCTCATGAATCAAGTGCTACCCCATAACCAGTCACTCCCAGGACCCTCACGTAGCTGGGAAAAGCAGAGGCAGCAATGACATTGTTGTCCTGAATGTGGTCTCACTGTCCCCTGTGCAGCACCAATTTACACACCATGAGGAGGTGTTCCCATTTCTTTTGTCTAGTTTGTGCAAAGCAGGGAGCTGGTGTGGCCCACAGCAGGCTGGCTCCCCTATCATCAAAACTCCACAGCACTCATATCTTTTAGCAAGCAAAGGAATCAGGGGTCATTAGCTAGCAGTCACAGAGTTCTGTTACTGAGCAGTATTCTACCTTTGACTGGCTACACAATTCCCTCCCTTCCCATGCCATGATCAGCCTGTCTCCTGAGTCACTGGGTTTCTTGAGTCAGTGGGCCGAGAGTCAATGGTCATGGTCTCCCCTGAAAAAACTGCCTTCTACCCAGTTAGAGCTGACTTCAGCACAGTTGCTGAAATTAGTTGGCTTTGTTAGTTTCTTCCTTATCTTGTGAGTTCTGCCAAATGTCCTTGTGGCCCATGAATTCTGTGTTCTTTGCACCCATCATCAGCAGCACATCCCTCTCCTCAAGCTTTCCCAACCTCCCCCTAGATCTGAGACCACTGAAGCACATCAAGCCCTAAAATTTACCAAGGCAGTGACTGATAAATTTTAATTTATCTTTCTAACACCTGGACATCAACATGAGCAGAGAAGGAGACCTTCCTGTTCCTACTGCTGGGCAATGTACACACCACTGGTCTGGATCTGGGCAGGGACCAAAGGGAAGTGATGCCAGGGGCTGGCTAAGGTGCTATGCAGGCCATAAAACCACACAATATTTTCAGCAGCAAGTCACATCAGTGTCACTTGGCACCATGTATATCTGAAAGGATGTGAAAACTGTGTAACATGTCACTCTTCATAAGCCTAGAGGCAAGCAATACACATCCAGCTGCCTCCAAGCATCCCAAGCATGGATTCATTTAGTCTGCACTTCTGTTTGAAAACAGCCTGGGGCTGTCCTTCAATGTATCTGTGTTCAGCAGTTGGCAGCTAATTCAAAATGAATCTGCACTGCTTGTATTTCGGATGGAAGTGAGACAACATTTTGTCTTTTGCTTACTGCAAGTTGGAACAGCATTCTATTACTTCACACTGTTATTTTATTATCCCAGAGTGCTGCAGGCACATTATAGGACATGGAGAATTAATGAGTCCTGAACTGAGGGAGTACATGCAGGACTTTAAAAACTAAACAAGAGGAAAAATAAAAAGATGGGGGTGAGAAAGGAGGAGACAACAGTGTGCTTGGAGACTAATTGCACAGACACGTTTTAATAGGCTTTAGAATTGTACTGCAGGAGATTTTTTGTAGTTCTAATATGGTTCAAGCTAATATTTAATTCATGTTTGTTACATAACTGACATCCACAAATTAAAAAAAGGGTAATTAGGCTCAAAGGCTTATGTCAACCTCAGATACCGAAATGAGGGTTGTACCCTCCCTAAGCTCTCTCTATTGTCAATAAAAAGAGAGGTCTGAAGTATCTCTCCCCAGCTGTTGTCTAGAAAAGAAGCCTACAGAAACCACATTTCTAATGTAGAGCCCTAGACCACATGTCAAAAACCAAATGGGATGAATATGAGTCTCTCTGTGTGCTCTCAGGGACAACCTGAATCATCTTTTGTTCTCCCTCCAGCTCCTTTCTTTGTCTCGAATCTAGTCCTTGAGAACAAAAAAAACAGTGCTAGCAAAATCATTATTGTTCTCAACATATTAGAAGAAACCATTCAGATTCATGGCAAGCATTGGTAAGTGGCTTATAAATTAATTTTTTTTTCTTTTCAGTCAGATATTCAGGACATTAAATTCTGAAGTTAGTATAAGGCTTTTAAGCTTTTTAGACTGGCACATACAACATTCCCTTTGACAAAATCATGCGTTAGAAAAATCAAGTACTGAAATAAACATCTCCTGGGGCATACAAGCTCTGTGGACATCAAGTAACTGTGCTCCTTTCTGTTCTTTTCATTCCTGTTTTAAACATCCTGAATATTGGCTTCTATAATTTCCCTTGGGAGAGGATTTTCCCAATAGGATAACTCAAGAGTAAAGCACTCATGTGCTTTAATGGTGACACCTGGGACCACACTGGGGCTCAGAGGTTCCAGGGTTATTATGTGGTCTTGCAGCAAGCTATTTCCTCTGCTAGATGTTAGATTATAGATAAAAGGGAAAAAACCACCACAGAAAGTGAACTAATAGAGGACTGTGCCCTTTATAGGCACGTAATGAGGATAAAAATTATTAAATAGGGTATAGAAACAGTGTAAGATACTGAAAAGAAAAGCTCAGTCAAAAGACACATCAGTCTGCAAAGAATGTGCGCTCAGTGGTCAGCCCACCAGCAAAGAGGAGCTGTGAAGATGTCAAAAGCTCCTATTTTTGAGGAATGTAGAAGCCTGTGATAAAGGTGGGACCTCAGTTCCCATTACCACCTTTGAAGGATCAGACTTGTGCATTATTAGACATGGTAAGAGCATCAGGAGCACAAAAGATATTGAACAATCCTCTGAGATCTGTGTGCACCTCTCACTGCTGATTAGTGATACAGAGCCTCAAAATATCCAAGACAGGGAAGTATTCCACTGAATACTAGCAAGAAGCTGCTAGTGCAACTTGCAGTTGCTGAATGTGGTCCATAAAAACACTCTAAGCCTGTTTCTTTGGGTAAGAACATGGCTGGTTTACAGCTCTGGCTCACGCAAACAATGCAGCTACTCCGGCATCACACAGTACTTGGGTTCCTTGGGCACAGTGATCAGCTGTGGCAGAGCACCACGTTAACACAGCACTGACAGCTGCAGCCATAAACAAACACTCCCAAGGGAACTGCCTGGGACTGAGGCCAAGGGCCGTGGAACAGTCTGCACCTGTACCAGTAAAACCTCTCGCCTTCCAAAACATCCTGGCAAGTGGTCTGCTGGGAATGATCCCTGAACCATGGCAACATGGCAAAACAAGCTCCTGGCCATGGTAAAACATATCCAGGAAAGACATGGGATAGAGCTAGATGGCCCCATTCAAACCATTTTAAGGATTCAACAATACGGACAATATGTTCTGCGCTCAGGGACAACTCCACATGCTGTTTAATGCATTGGCATGGCTGGAACCAAGGTCTCTTGAGCTGTGCAACATCTCCAAAGGCAGCCTGCTGTGTAAAACAAACACATCTCAAGTAATTCTAACATAATACTACACCCCAGTATGCCCGTGGTCTCCATTGCAAGGGCTCTTAATCCCACTCCTCAAAATGAAATAGTGGAAAGTTTATAATCTCTTCTGCTCTCTGCATCCCTTGCTTGCCTAGGACTGATGGAATGGAACCTGCTGGATTCACACTTCCCACACCTTCTCTACCTAGAGTTGTAGCATGTTTCACTGTTTCATATTAAGTACTGTATTTAAGAGCTTCTTTTACTTCCTTTCCTCAGAAAATGCTCCACAGGGCACACGGGAGTACTTTACAGCAGATAAACCCCCAGGCACAAATTAGAAGATTTGGCTTTATAGCTCTGTCCTGGGTTTCTTCTCACCAAATTCCTGCAGGTCAGATTACAACCTGCTTCACTAGTACCAGTCCAGCACAAATCTGTTACCCTCATGGTACTTCTGCTTGTGTAGTCAAGATGATTGAAATGGAATTACTCACAGCAACTTTCCTCTAAACTCCTTGCTCTGGATTTCCAGGAAAGTGACAAGGACAGATGACAGATTCCCATTAGGCAGCTCTAACCACTACACTCCAGAGCTTATTACCAACAGCAATGTCTGAGACTCCACGTGAGAGACACCATTGTTGTGTAAGGTTTGAAAAGTTGTTTGTCATCTTCCAGAAAGTACCTGATGAGGAAGGACCACCCTGTGCTTTAGTGAGCACACCTGGCTGCACACCCTGCTCACCACTCCCTCACAGAACACTCCCAGAGGGACACATCAGGTGGAATGTATCCACTCCTCCCAGGCCAGGGGCTGATTTATCCTCCTGAGGTCCTGGTTCTCTTAATTAACAACAGAAGAAGCCTGATTTATACCCAACATCAAACCTTCACACAGCTACATTTAGCTGGGGTGAACCTTGCTGCTAAATTACAGATATCAGCACAGAGCTCATGGCCTCCAGAATGTGATCCAAAGTCTCTTTCAACCTTGCCTTTCATGCCTTGGTCCAGTGCCTGGCACTCACAGATCTTGCCTGCCCCAATGGTCAACCAAACAGCTTTGTTTCACTGAGTAAATCTGGTTGGAAATGGTGCCTCAGCCCCAGTTTGTGATGAACAGCTCAACTTTACATTATTCAAATGTCAAATCAGAGACAACCTGAGTATCATGACATATAGTATCATGACATATCTGGACTGATGGGTCTATATACGAAGTTAAAGTGTCAGCAAAAAAAAACCACAGCAAAACAACCCCCCAGAACCTCAAACCAAAACAAAAAAAGCCCCAAGGTAAAAATAGGCCTTAAAACAGCTTTCAACATCAGTGGTTTGTGCTCCTGAGAGTATCTCATAGATGGATGAAATATGTGACAAGAGACTGACTTGTCAGTTTGAAGGACTGCTATACAAAGTCATCAGTGTTGAATTCCTTAAAGCCAGAAGGATGAGACATGAAAGCAACCTCTCATCCCAATAAAACATTCAGCTATTCATTTGATAATTTAAGTGACCCATTCTGACTGAGGACATAAATGGATTACATTGTTCTTGATATTTTACCCCTAAGTGGGATACAACCTTATTTATATATATATACAGGCTGCCTTATCTATCTATCTATCTATCTAGCTATCTTCTATTAGTAAGTGTATTTCCTGCTTTAGGACCTCACACTTTTTACTGAACTGCAACAATTAAATAAATGTTTTTTTGTTCTGCTTAAGAGATAAGTTAACAGAGGCTCAAATAATTTGTGATTTGGCCAGGATCACACATGCAGCTAGGGAGTGCCATAAGGAAAACCAACAAACAAGTACAGCACACTCCAAAAATGAACATAAACTCTGCAAAATTAATTTGAGGAACGAGAGACAGGAGAAAATGTAAAGGAGGAACAAGCACCATGAAAATTAACCGTAACCAAACAGCAATGGATTTTGCTAAATGTATGTTACAAATAGCTGCTGCATGGTAGTGTCATAAACTTCAAACACCTTGTTTCTCTGTTTTGCAATGAATTTCTCTGTATCTTGCTGAGCTGTTTTGTTGGAGTTGCCTACTACCAAAAAATACTATAACCTTCCTTTCTAAAATTCATCCAATACTCAACAATTAACAACTGTTTAATTCAGTTTGCATCATCAATATTTACATTTCAAACTTATTATACAAAAAACCTCCCCACCTGGTACTTCAGCAATGTCTTCCCACTTTCTTTAAAGAGATTAATGATTTATTTGAAATATAAGTGGATAAGTTGCAAATTCAAATAATTTAAATGTTATAATTTCTCAAAATTTTAAATTACTTCAAAGCAAGGAAAAAATGTTGAGGGAAACCTTGAGACAATCAGTAAGTTAATGATTAAAGTGTGGACCTTTTATGAATGGGTTCTTACAGCTGTCTAAGTGAACAAGTAAACTTCTGCTGGGAACTGTCATGGATGCCGAAGTGTTTAGAACATTGATGTTTAGAACTGAGAAACTAACTGTTTTTCTACGTTCACTTGGGATATCAGTCCTGAACACAGTGATTTAAGCTGATGGTTCATCCTTGATACCAGCAGTAGCCAATCTGTCTTTTTGCCTCAAAATCAGGCATGCCTAATAACTTCCAAAATTGTCTTAGTTGTCATCTTTGCTCTGCTGTTGAAAGACAGTGAAATAACAGCATTTGTATGGCTTGTAAAATGAAGAAAGCGTTAAAATTAATAGTTCCACTATTCATTTTAAGTAACTGTTATTTTTCTCACTTTTTTGTTTTTCTTTGCCATTTAGCTACAGTTCTGTGAATGTACACGTTTCTCCCTTCAATATTTCTTCTGCTTGTTTTTCCTCTCTGTTTTCTTTCTAATAAACAACCAAAAAAAGACTATTTTATTCTTCCTAAAATGTCAGGTTTATAGCACAAATCCACTACTAAAACTACTACCAGAGAAAGCTCTGTGTCCCATACTTCTGGACTAAAAGTTTTCAGTAGCAGATAAAATAAGGTTTTTATACTAAAACCTCCCAATATATGTTTCCTGAGAAGATACAACTTCTATAGACAACATCACTCAGATCAAGGATGGTCAAACTATTTCAAATCTCATTAATAAACAGCCAATATAAACTAATTGGCTTATACGTTCTACACCCTTTATTTAGGTACTTGACAGCACCAGCTCAATCCATTCTTATTGGATTCAGGAACTCCAAATATACTATTTTTGTTCAGCAGACTCTTTGCCAACCCTATTTACCAAGGCAAATGTAGTAAGAGGAACATATTTTCCAAAGGATTAGGAAAAAGAAGGGTTTGAATTGTAATTGATCTTGCCTTTAGCAGAGAGTTTTGCCTGCTTTTGTAGCTGGCAGCCACAACAAAACCTTAAGCAACATATGCCCTGTGGAGTACTTGATGTGTTCAATTTGTTAGCTGCTCTAAGCAGCTTCAGCAGCCCAGGCTCCATGTAAGAGCTCACACATCATTACATACAATCATTGAGATGACAAGGGCGTGCAGTGCCTGGATTTACTACAGTCACTATCCACTATTGTTCCCTGAGTGACAGAAAGGGACCACTCCACGCAAAACTGTTACTGAATCACTCTGACAGTTGTTCCTCCTTATTCTTTCAGAGGACGATTGCTGAAGCTCAGAATAGTTAATTAATTTTTTTATCATTGAGTAATTGGAGAAAAAAGAATACAGTTCAATTTAGCAATAGCTGTGATGGGCCTGAGACAAAGCAAATGGCAGATCTTCTAGTAACAGGGAAAAGCAAGTGCTGTGAACAGTTGGTTTGGTGAGAAAGCTGAAATATAAACATTGTGAAAGAGACATACGCAACATGTTTATCAGAATTAAATAGCTGCTAAACAAAACTAAAAATAATAATTGAAATGCAGAGACCCATTGCTTTTCAAAATAAACGTCAGTGCAAAGCACTGCAGTTATTAATTGCCATATGTCATTGTTCAAATTCCTCAGACAGACTCTTCCACCAACCTATACTTTCCAGTGTCACGCATGGGACAGAGATGCTTCATAAAATCATCAGCTTTAGCACCTCATCAACACCAGACACAAGCAGCTGTCATGCTGGTCCCCGAGGTCTAAAGGCTAATGTCACCAGCTGGGTCAAATCCTTGCAAGTGTCTGTCCCAGGAAAACACAGGTTTTTCCATTCCAGATAAACATGGCAAATTAAAAGTGACTTGACCAATCAAGGCGTTTCTGAGCTTTGAACCAGGCATGAGTTCACTAATTACTTTGTCTTCCTTTTACCCACATTCCTAATGGAGTCTAACCTGTATCTGGAAAAGAGGCCTGGATTTTCTCCTTTGAACTTATGTCACATAGAATATTTTAATGCTTTTACTGTTAGGTGTGCCCACAATACAAGGTAATGGGAAGAGTCCTTAAACTTCTCAGACTACAGAAGAGATTAAAAAATTATTTGAATTACTAGCTGGATGTATGAAAAAGATTACCATATGCCATTTTCACCTTTTAGATTTTTATTTGTAATATTGCTACTTCAGTTTTGGTGTTGTTCACCTGACAACACTGTGCAAAGAATTAGCTTTACAGTTTTGTGAGAGTCAAACTAGAGGCCAAAGGAAATGCACTATGCAAGGAGCTTGGTAAGAAACAGCTGGAGGAGCAAGGAGTGAGGAGAAGGAAGATTTAGGAAAGAACAGCCTTAGCAGGAGTATGCAACCTCCTTTTGCCTTTTTGGAGCCAGTGGAGGAGTAAAGGCTCACTTCCATTCCTGACAAGATACCAAGGTAGCAGCATGTAGGACAGGGTTGAAAATATTTTTCTTTCTCTCCCACAGAGATAGGCTGAAGGTGTGAGCTGAATGGGAGATCCCATGGATCATCCTTGCAGCTCCATTAACTTAGAAGTCATCCAGCTAACAAACACAGCACACCTCAGGCAGCAGGGTCATGAAGTTGGGGGAAAAAAGTCTCCTTGGCTGAGATGACACTACCAACGAAGTTTACAGCAGTCACGGGCTAGTGTGGTGAGCATCACAATGAGAATCGTGACAGTAGCAACCCACTTGTAGGGTGCCTACAAATCTAACTTGCTTTTATAGATGGCTCTCACTGGTCTTTCTAAGGAGTCAGCTCTCTCTGCCTGATGCTGTCTGGGTGTCACTGCCAGAAGGAGAGGATAGGTCCTGGACATGCTTTCAGACTATCCTCAGCCGCACAATCCCTGGGATACAGGGTTGGTGCGGCACCACTGCCGAGACATCACAGAGTGCTTTGGAGCTCCAACTTAGAGCCACAGCCACGACCTCTCCGTGTGTCCCTCCCCGTGCGTAGCAGGAGGA
>JANPWX010000134.1:494988-606692 GCA_024734555.1 Trochalopteron elliotii | reverse complement strand
CGCCCCGCGCCGGGGGAGGCACCGCCCGCCGCCTGCAGCGCGCCCGGCACAACCTGCCTGCCGTGCGGGACACCGCGACTGGGGGATGCGGGCTCAGAAACCGCCTCAGCACCTTCACCGCGGCACTTCAGTGTTTCCAGGGCTAAAGGCGCAGCGCCCCATGTCCAGTGGAAGTTAAGAGAGACTGTTGGATGTGTGGACCTCCTCACTCTCCATCCGGTCTTACGTCTGCTATTACAGCCTCGTATTTGAAGTCTTTCACTGTGCTGAACTTTCTCCAGCCTCCCTCAGTGCTGGCTGGCACTTGTTCATTACATCGACTACAATAACTTTGAAATTACACACAGAAACGGGCAAGGGGCGGTTTCCTACCTGATGAGAATTTCTATAATGATGCAAAAGGAATGTTAGAAGCATTTTGAATGCTGCCAGTGAGGAAATGCTGATGTAGGAAAGCTGAATGGTAGTGTCTATAAGGTGAGAGTGAAGGGAAAAGTTGTGGGTGCGCTCCTGTATCATGTCATGCATGCCTACTTATTTTGTATTTGGAACTGAACACTGAACTCTTTCTCCATCACTTATAGAAATACAAATATCCACCCGTGTAGATGTGAACCAAGATCTCGCCCATCCAAAAAACCCCAAACAACAACAAAACAAACAAAAAGGCCCAATTCTTCCCTTAATCCACTGAGTCCATTCACACTGTGGCAGATTTTACAAAAGGAAGGGGCAGAACTGATCTGTTAGCTCAGCTGTCTAGCCTGGGAGACCAGCTCTTTGTCTCTTCTGAATCAGGTTCAAGTACAAAACTGGGATGGCATGCTCTGTGTTCCCCACAATGTAGATATTGTGGGATAATTAAATCTACCCCATAGCTGGAGGCCTCTTCCTTTAATATTTTGTGGAAAAGGCTTTGACTCTTCAAAAATCTCTAACAACCACCAAATTTCTATCAGCTGCAGGAAATGATCAGAAGTAAATAAAGTTTTTTAATAAAAAAAATTAATTAAAAAGTTTTTTTAATGAAAAAAAAATTTCTTATATCTTTTCTTACGTCTTACAAGAAATAAGAAAAATAGTGAAAATCTTGACATTAAAGACAATAAACCTGAACAGAATGTAAAAATATACCACACAAACCAACCTTCTGTCAGTCTAAGAAATGCTAAACTGGTTTCGTTTGCCACCAATACTTTTGTATCTATCCATCTCTACATTGCATGACACTGCTGTCCCTCATTTCAAGCCTGCCAGTGCTCTCTCAAGTTGTATGTGGCAGCACAAATTAGTAGTGACACCTAGCATGGTTTAACAGGCTGGGTGTAGTTCAAGCTACTATTGTCTCCAATAGCACATGGTCCCAATTCTCTAAAATAATCTGTGTGGGTAGGATCTTGTGAAATAAAAGGAAAGGAGAACACCTGGGGGAAAGCTGTCAAGGTGGTGATGCCATGTTGTAGGAACAACAAGTCAGTACCAAACCCCAAAGTGCTTATTATGAAACTGGTGAATCCCCATTTCTCCACCTTGCAGAGACACTGAACTCAAGTGCTGTCCTGTGGCCTCCCAGCATCACAGTAGGTCAACCCACTGAGTGTCTTCAGAGGTTTTTAGAGGAAACTTTCAGCTTCTGCTATTCATCAAGAATTAGGAAAAAAAAATGCAGTATAGGAAAGTTAGTGTTTGTTCTGTTTTGACTATCTGGTAAGGATGTAGTGTCATTTCAAAAGTGTATAAATGATTTCTCATTTTCTGTGGAGAATTTCACATTAACATTCCCATAAATATAAGCATTTAGGTATGGAATAAGCCCCCTAAATAATACCTCTTCCATCCTCCCCCTAGCAAGTTGTTAAAAGCTAGTTTGGACAAAGTGCTATAAATGGGGCTCATACAGAACAGTTCTGTGCAGGTACCTACATAGTAATTCAGAACATATGGAAACAACCTCTCTATGTTTTGTGACTGGTAAACTGCCATACAAAACAGTTTACTCACAAAATGAAATTAATACAATTTCTTTTAGGACTGGGACCAAAACTCTCTGCTTGTTTGGTTTCCGGCTTGCTAAAATTTGAATCACCACATTCAGGTAGGAGGCATTAATATTTTCAGATATACTGTGTCATTAGGAGATTCTCCCAAGGCTAGACAGAGGCAAAACGGAGACAATTCTTGATTCCCAACTCAGGCCTCTGTTTTGAGTAAACATTTTGTTCTCCATCACTGCAATGGCCATGGACAATCCTGAGCCCCACAAAAGTGGTATTGGTAGTCTCTGTTACCAGGATTGGACAGACCTGCTTGTGTCTCTGATTCTTAGCCTACACACATGCATTTATTTAGCTAGTGCAGCTGTACTTAAAAGCAGGTCACTTTTATTTGCTCTTAAGAGTGGTTTCGAAGTGAAATAAACTGACTCTAGCCACCGTTGAACTGATTTAAGATGTAACCAAACCTTCTTAAATATTTAGAAATAGGTTTAGTTAAATTGATACATTTCTGTATATAAAATTTTAGGTGGTCAGCTAATAGATCTTTTCCATTTCTGACTTTTATTATTCTAGTTAGTTTTGTTTAAACACTGGCATATGAGGGGATCTGGAATAGATTTTATGCTGCATTTAAGATTAATTTATTCCATCTGTCCCAGGGAGGGAAAAAAGAAACATTCAAAGGAAATATATAATTAAGATAGTAAGTAAAGCTGCCGCAAACTGTAGGTTCACTTATTTATATATTTGCCCCATTTAACTCTGTTTTATTCTGGTCTTTCACATAATTATGGTGAAAAGGACACTTCTTTGCATTAAATTCCAAGCACTTAAAAGATTTTAATGAATGAGGTGTTAACTCCTGCCCCTTACTTAGGTTTTCTCTGTTACCTGTACTTCACATTACGTCTTCTCTACTATTTCTTGAAAAAAGAGAAGTTAAGTTTTAATTACTTTGTTATGCTTATGATGCTGTGATATCAGTTTAAAGACAAAGATAATAGTGAAAATATTTCTAATTTAAATTTCCTCAAATTTCAAGTCTTTCATTTAATAGCAGTGGTGGCAAGAACCCAGACACAAAAGTATCAGGAGACTTTGGATCTTCAAAGATGCCAAAAAAGTAAAGCATTCTTTGTCAAGACCAAACATTGAGGATGTGAAATGAACATTAGTTCTGCAGGAAGTTCTCTTACTCCTACTTGCCTAGATCCTAAAATAGGACCTAAGGTACTTAAAAGAGGATGTAAAGCCAATTTTTATGACTGTGTTCAAATCTGTTATCATGGTAAGTCCTCCACAGTGGGTGATTAGGAGGTGTCCACCTTCCAAAGGAAACTTCCAATGTGTCTGGGGCTGTATGTGCAAATTGCCCAAGGTTAACCATTTTAGCTTGTATCAGCAAAGTTAAGCACCTCCTAACTGCAACCTCCATCTGCTATAACCTCTGTCCTCACAGAAGAAAATGCAGGCAGCAGATCCTCCTCCATCACACAATGGTCTCAGTAACTGAAAGCACAGTGCAGGAGAGCAATAGCTGCAGCCTCCAGCTGAGGAAAGGCAGATTGGAAAGCTGAAAGATGAACCACATCGGATCATACAGGGACTAAAAGGAGGGGAAGGAAAAGCATCCATTTCCCTGATGAATCCACACTTGTATTCAAATTTCAATATCTTTTCTGCTCCCTGAGTTCTGTCTGCTGGGGTATCATTTTTCCTGCACCAGCCAGGAGGATGGAATGCAAGCAAAAGAGTGTAGCAGGGTAGGGAGGGAGGAGAAAAATGTCTCCCTTTACATGGAACTAAAATTCTGGTGATAGGAATGTTCTGTTGGGGTAAAAAGCACTCAATTATTTTCTTTTCATGCAGCATTTGTGATCTCTCCCTTTTTCTGTGCAATTCCAAAACAAAAGAGGACAGATGCCCCTGTAGTTCCTTCTGGCATTATGCTATAAATTAGAGAGTCCTCTTAGCTTTTGAGAGTTAGACCAAGATCCTAGCTTAACAGAGTATTCACTACCGTAGACGAAGAAATAACAAAGATGCTAAAGGATGGGATTTTTCATTCCCAACTAAAACCTTTCAAGTTGTGCTGTCTCCACCCTCTGCTACCTGACTCTGGAGGGAGAATCTCACCCTCTAATAAGGGGTTCTGGATTCCATTCCTGGCACTTTCCACTCTACTCTAGGTATTGCAGTGATGAACTTCTCAGTTTACAGAATCTGGCATTTATAGAAAAGTTTTTCTCCTTTAATGGTCCCCGTGGAAATTAGCCCTCTGCAGGTCAAGGCTTTGTTAACGTTCAATGCTGGACTTAAGACACTGGGTTGTGGTTTTTAAAAAAATGAGACAATTGCAGTTTTGGAAGGAGGAGAAAAATTATGGCTTGGCATGTGGTTCACTCTTCATGCTAGGTCAGCCCTAAAAGGCTGACTTTTGGACTGGTAAATGTTGCCAAAATAGTTGTGGCAGTTTCTCACATAGACTGTTGGGTTGTTTGGATTTTTAAAGGTTATGATAAGGTCAGTTTCATTTGTGGTAGGTTTCAAGCCAGACACCCAACCTCCTAAAATTCTACAATTTTGAGGTAAAATACAACTGCGTAATAAAAAGATATTTCTTCAAAGCACTAAGGTGAGGGTTTTCAGTCAAGTTTAAGGGAGCTTGGTTCCCTGGTCCCACACTTTTAAGTTTCATTTGAAAACTGTAGCACACACACTCCTACTCAAGTTCATGGTACGGTACAACAAATACTCATTTTATAAGCAAATTGCTCTTTTTTTTACTTGAATTCTAGTATATTAATGCTTTTATGGAAAACTTCTAGCACTCAGCAAAAGCTGCTATAAAAACTTGACTATTTGGGGTCCTTTTCAGTGTCATCCTGAAGCTCAGAACTCTATGGGAATACAAGGGGAAGCGGAGGTGCACCTCATCACTGTTCAGGCTTCTGGTTGGAGGCTTGACCAATGTGGGTGATGAAAAGCCCTTTCCAGGGGAAGTAAAGTCGAAGTGACTCTGTATGATGGACATTAGGCATTAATCTTGCCCTCACACTGTAATGAACCCATGCAGGCAGATCCTTCCAGTGGATGTAATCAGTGGTTTGTTGTGTATAGGTGCCAGGATCAGCTCCCAGGACTGGACCTTAGGGCAGTGTCTCTGTACCAGGCAATGTTGAATCAGTCCCCAAGCTCTGGGGTGCGCTGACCAGTTCTGACATAGATAAAGCATGAGAGGTGAACCTTTGCTGCAAACTCTGACCCAGCCCTTACTGGTGTGAGGGAACTTAGAAGGGCTTAGCACCAGTTTGAGCAGCCCTGAAGGTGGAAATCTCGGTGTACAAGGGCTACATGCCATGGTTGTGTGAAGGCAGGTGGAGGTCATGCACTTGAATTCCAGTTTTTCTGGTCACCTGCTGGTAGTGTTAATCTGCACTTCTTCTTTGGTGTTCTGCAAGAAGAGAGAGCATCAGCACAATCCAAACAAAGCCATCTCTACTTTCTTTAGGACTAGAGAGGTGCTTTCAAGATATCAGTGGATGGATGAAGGCCTAAAAATATGCACATTTCCAGGTACTCTTAGCCCATTTGGCCAGAGACTATGCTAATCTGTGCTGGCTGACAGAGTATGGAGATGACTTTTGTGGACTTGCTGAGGTAGGGAGGCAATGCTTGAGCCAGAGTATGAGTCTGGTGATGCTTGAGTGCTTGCCTTGTTTCTCTGTTGATGGAAGTGCTAAGAATGTACTGGCACACATCCACTAAAACACAGTGGAAATGTTTCAGTTGACACATTTAAAGAAGTGCTAGCCAGTGTCATGGAGTGCCACATGTGTGAAAAGTATACCAGGAAAACAGACAATGGACTTGCTGTCATTTTTATGAGGTCAGTGAGACAGTTCTGGCTTCTGGTGAGTGTCCTGAACCCTTCACATATACTCAGTGAATGATTATTATATTCAGAAAAGCACTCCTATATTGGTAACCATGACAACTCCTATTAAATGAAGTTTTTTCATGAAATAGTGTGATTTACAAGGCAGAGAAAACATTTATTTTCAAGGACCAATCCTGTACCCATTGATGTTCAAAGGGAAAAGATTAAGCCCCTATGGTAGCAGCAGTAAATATTACAGCAGTTTTTACAGGTAGACTCTTCTGAAATTGAAAATGATCTTCAGGGGTTTTTTTTCCTTTGCAGCTGTTCATGACAGTAAAACTTTTTACTCTGGAAAGCAGCTACATTTAAAACACTGTTGGATCTCCAAGGGAGATTTTATTTCCTAATTGCTCTACCACATTTAAAAAAAATAAGTTTTGAATTACCTGTGATACAAATTTTTAATCATAAGATTGGCAGTCAGATGGTTCTACTAGGTTTAAATGTTTTTACTAAAACCTTTCACCCGGTAGCTGTGAATTTTAGCCACTGATTTATCAAACCAGCATCAAGAATGCCTGGTTTATGCATAATCTAAACAATGGTAAACACACTGAAGTAGATCACTGAAATAAAACGTAAGCAATTGTTGCTAGAAGATATTTGATTCTGTTTCTACTCTGAGATCTGTAAGCAGGAGTAGATTTACTGGTGTTGAGGGAGATACTAAAGTCCCACTTGCTCTGGCTGGTGTAGGAGCTCCTGTGTCCAGTGGCTTTGTGCAGCCTTTCTTTCCCCTCCCTCATTAGACTGAGGCTGTGACTGCTGTATCCTTTCTCTCATGCTAAGAGCACCTTGCATATGTGATCTTTCTGCCTGTGCTGAGAATATTAGAAGACAATGATGAAATGTTCAGGGCTGGGTTGGTCAGGGCTTTGAGCAACCTGGTGCAGTGGAAGTTATCCTCGCCCATGGCAGAGGGGTTGGAACTAAATGATCTTTAAGGTCTTTTCCAACCCAAAGCATTCAATGATTCTACCAAAACCTTTCAAGGAATGAAAGGAGAGTCTTGTACAGGAACTCTAGGAAGAAAATCATTGGGACTTAAGTAGAAATACTCTGCCTCAAAATATGGGCCAGGAAGTTTTTTAATGTCTTATCAGAGGCAGCAAATCATTGAAAGAATAAAATTTTTCAGTTTTCTGGTTCATCCATTTGTACCAGGGTGGGCTTTTCTGAGAGTTTATGGATTATATTGAAGGTTAGAACAGCACGGTTGGCAGTGGATGGCTCCTCCAAGGTAAAGGATAGGACCCCAGCAACCCAGATTCAATTTTACTTCTGCTGCTGTTCTCAAACCGCACTGAAAGATTTGCAGAATTGTAACTGGGCCAAATAAAAGTATAAAGGGCAGAAACTTAGCCCAAAAACCCACTAGCCATAAAGGATTATTAGGAAAGAAATTTGGATGCTATTTCCGTGGTCTGCAAGTTTTAACTGAAAATTACATAAGTTTTTTTGGCTTGTGTAAATCAACTTTAAAAAAATATCTTTGATGTTTAAGAAACTCAGACATGTAATAGCTGGCTCTGGCATTTTGCAAGAAGTTCATAAAAAAGCTTGAGACCATTAGTATTGGTTGTAAACTCATTCTGTGGCCTGAGAGCCATCTGCTTATCTCCAGAGTTTATTGCCTTCCATCTACCTTAGTGCTTTGGATGGCTGCCCATCACTGAAGCACATGAATGCCTTTCCTTCAAACTGCAGTGCCTCCTGGATTCCCTGACTGCTCTGCAATCTTCTTTTATTAGAGACTATTGGAATAGTTGTCCTAGGTCATATCCAAGATCCATCCAGCTCAGCATCTATCTCAGAAGCAGATGTTTAAGAAAACCATAAGGACAGGACACACTTCTAATGATACTTCTAATTTATCTCCAGATGCAACTTTGATATGTTGCAAGGGCAGGGATCATAGGAGTGTACAAAGTGGATCAGAACTTATCCCACTTACTGTCCAGCAGTTTGGCTGTGAGAAAATGTGGCTGATTTTATGATTACTATGCATTCTAGCACCATTCTAGGGGTATTACATAACTTGTGGTGAGGGAAAAAATCCTAATGAAGCAAGAAAGCTGTCTTGGTAGGAGTTACACTGTGATTTCACTCATCACAGAATTCTGCACTGTGTAGTTGACAGAGCATCTAATAGCTGCTGTCTTCAGCTCTGATGTGCCTTAGTCAGGGGTTTTGATGTAGTAAAACTCGTTGGTGAATCTGCCAAAACCTTCATACCAGTGTCTGGCAGTGCTGCTGCCTGGAGCTGTCCTCCAGTGATTTATAGGTATCATCCTGTACACAGATCACCATAGAAAACACATCAGAGGCAACATCCAACTATCAAAGCTGCTGATTGCTCCTCTCAGCTCCAAGCTGTTTGATGCGCAAATCAAAGTGAAAGGAAACCCATCTGTATTTAAATGTTCTGTCTTTCAGGAAGAAGAAGGTCCTGTTCTTGACAGTAAGATTGAAATATGTCCTCTCTCCATCATGCTACAGGATTTGGCCTGGCTCTGCACAGCCCTGCTGGTCCCACTGGCCCTCTGCCTGGTTTCCCTTGGTGCCACAGCTGCAATAACAGTATCAGTCTGGCTCCTCTGTTGTGGCAGAGGGGAGGAGGAGGAGGGCTAAGCACTCATTTCCCTGCTCACCAGTTATTTTACTGGTTCCTATAAAGTTTCATGTGGCCAGTGTGCCGGGTGTGCAGGGGCTGTGTGACCCAGGCTGGGAGGGGTGTGCTGACACAGAAAGTCCCATAACCCATAGGAAGCCTCCAGAACCTGCAGGAAGCCTCCATAGCCCAGTAGAATGCAAACTGCATTCAAGCTTTTAAAACACACCAACTCTCAGAGATGAAAGGGAAAGGTCTGACTGTAATTGTGCCCACTGCTATACCTACTGTAACAGATCTCCTGTAAAAACAGACACTGCCAGAGTATAACAGGTAAAATCTTTACAGGTGAACTTAAAAATAATGATGTAAATAAAAGCATTCACTTTACTAGTCAGGATCAGGTTTTGCAATGCAGATGGACATGAAATAGGAAAGTTTCTTTCTAAACTTACTCCTTTTCTCTGTTGATTCCTGGATTTCCCCCCAGACTTGGGCCCATGGAGCTCAGTGGCAAATAGATCCTTTCAGAGAGCCCAGATGCGCAGTAAAAAGATGACTTGGGAAAAGGTTTCCAAAAGCTATTCTCAAGGCACCTAACATGTAGCAGCTAAAAGAAGGACAATAACATGTGCAAGACAGTCTTAATCCAAATCCCAGTAATGGAGTTACACGATAGGCTGCTGCCTCTTGCCTCTTAATTTATGAAGGATCAAGTGGTATTAGAGCCAGTCTGCTATGCATCATAAAGTTCTCATCACAGAATGTCAGCATGTAAAAAAACACCACTCCTTGGAGAATAGGGAATAAATTCATCATCTCTCTTTAACTTGATATTCAAGGAAGCTGATCAGCATGTCCCTATCTGAGGAATGTTGTTTATACTCAAATAAATGGTGTGTGACTTCCATGAAATGGTTTAGATATGGATTCTGGACAAAACAGAGTTTCATGAAACCAATGGAACACTTAACGTTCATTGTCTGAAAATGCAACGTTGATCTTAACTCTAAGGCAACACTACTCATTATTTTTATCTGTTCAGAAAATGGTACTGCTGTGTACTATGAACAGCATTCTGTGTTTGCAGGACTGATCTCATAAATAGTTTTTTCCAGATATTTTCCATGATAATGCTATAGATATGAAGACCACAAAAAGTCTTAAGTTTTTCTTAAGACTAAAAAGGTCTAAGAACTTATAAATATTTTATTCCAAGTCTGCCAAAGGAAAAAGTCAAATAGATAATTTTAAGCACTTGCCTTTGCTTACAGGATGTGAAAATAAGTTTTACAAGTTATTTCAGCTTGTCCAAAAGTTGCTCCCATAAATACTCTTCAACAATTCTGTTCCTGGAGTAATGATAAAGATGCCAAATTTACTCATCTGGGATTTATCAAATAAAATCTCATCCTACATTTAGACAATCACTTTCAGTCTCATCCATTTGAAGTTAGGTGTCTACATCTGTGTTTAGGTTCCCACATAAAACTGATTGGATATTCAGTGCTTACTGTCCACAGACAATGCAGATGCTCAGTAGTCTTCAAAATCTGCATCTCTTTTATTGCTGTATATACAAGCCTTTAGTTCAAATGTCAGTTGCAGAGGATAAGGAGCTCTTCAGCATGTGAGAAAGGGATGGAGTGGTTGATAGAAAAGCAAAGAGTGCTCTTATACCATCCAAGGTTTCACCATTCCTCTATCTTCCTCCAGTTTTCACATAGATCTCCATCTTCTGTCCTTTATTTTGACTTGTGGCCCTAAGGAGATTACTTTTTTAACAAATATCCTTTTTTTTAACTGCCACACCTTGACTTCCTTTATCTCATCTTCAGTATTTCTACCCTATTTGTTCATCTTCCTCAAAACTCCACTGGTTTTCTTGGTGCTCTCAGGAAGGCACAGCAGAAATATTTCTTACTGTGAGTTCCAGCATCTGCATATTGTCCTCATAATGTCAGCTGAAGTTTGGAAAATATTGAGTATAAGGCAGTGCTGGAGCAGAGGACAATCTGTACTTCTATAAGCAAAGGCTGCATCGGCTGCATCATCTTCTTCTTCATCTTCTTCATCTTCTTCTTCTTCATCTTCATCTTCTTCTTCATCTTCATCTTCTTCATCTTCTTCTTCTTCATCTTCTTCTTCTTCTTCATCTTCATCTTCTTCATCTTCTTCTTCATCTTCTTCATCTTCTTCATCTTCTTCTTCTTCTTCTTCTTCATCTTCTTCATCTTCTTCATCTTCTTCATCTTCATCTTCATCTTCATCTTCATCTTCATCTTCATCTTCTTCATCTTCTTCATCTTCTTCTTCTTCATCTTCATCATCTTCATCATCTTCATCTTCATCTTCATCTTCATCTTCATCTTCATCTTCATCTTCATCTTCTTCATCTTCTTCTTCATCTTCTTCTTCATCTTCTTCATCTTCTTCTTCTTCTTCTTCTTCTTCATCTTCTTCATCTTCTTCATCTTCTTCATCTTCATCTTCTTCATCTTCATCTTCTTCATCTTCTTCATGTTCTTGTTCTTGTTCTTGTTCTTGTTCTTGTTCTTCTTCTTCTTCTTCTTCTTCTTCTTCTTCTTCTTCTTCTTCTTCTTCTTCTTCTTCCATTCTCCCTCTACACAAATCTGTGCTGTGAACACATGAGAGAGACAGGTGGGTTTTGTCCAAAGAACCAAATAGTGTTGCCTTCTAGGTAAAAATGAGAGGCATGAGTCACCAGCCCAGAGGACAAGCACAAGATAATGGAGTAGGCTACATTTGGAGAATATTTAAAGAAAACTACTTGTCTGAAAGAAGATTTAAAAGTGAAGAAGAGAAGGTTTCTGTCTGTGAAAGCAGGGAGCCATTCTCTGAGTGAAGATGTGTGTGCTGCTCCATTTTGCACGCAAGGTAAGCAGTAAATCTTACTGAACAGGTATTGAATAGAATGAATTTTGCTTAATAATAGATATCTTCTGAGCACTCTTAAGTGAAGGAGCTAAGCAGACCGGGACATCTGCCTGCCTTAGTTAATGGAGAAAGACAGGCACCTTCAGGGTGATTCGCATTGTGCAGTACCTCTCATAATAATTAAAAAAGAGTGGGTGGTACCACATGTGGGTGGTAGGGAAACTGTGTCCAAGCTTATGATATTCTCTATAGTGTTCTCTATAGATACTTCAAAATTCCTTATTCTTGAAGGACCCTTATAATGCTACCTATAAATTGCAGTGAATGTAACTGTCTCAGCATACTGCCTACTTCTGCTAGATAAACATTCCTTGTGGGATAAGATCATTTATCTGAGGAAGAAAAGTTTCATTTAGTAACTCCTATAGTTACTGTGGTTGCAATATCATGAGATCACCCACATGAAGAAAATGTTTATTGGATCGTTTGAGTGATTGCTTCCTTTCCTGTGTTTTTGGCAAAGTTTTTGGGCAGTGGAAAAAGTAAATGGACCAAAAAAGTCTTATTCACCTCCCCACCCACATTGTCAGCCATGATTATATCAGCCATGATATAATAGCATGTGTTTAAACATTCTGTAAGTAAGGAAGAATTTTAATGGGTGATAATGGTGGAAGCTTATAATGTAGCTATTGACTAATTTTGCAATGGTTGTGGAAAGTGCAGTAGATGGCTCAGGGAACCAAGTGTGGGCTCTGGAATATTTCTCCAGTCAATAAAAAAATAGCAGTGGTTTACTGTCCAGTAACTATATAGTGGTTTATCTGCTGTAGTTTCTCTTCTACTGTGAGTGACCAAAGAGCACAGGAGCATCTATCCACCTTGTAGGGGGAGGCAAAAGGCTGGACATAGGGAAGTCAACCTTCCCACAGAGCAGGTACCTGGTTAAAGTTTGATCTTGCCAGGCATTGAGAGGGTTGATGATGTTGTTGAAGGGGGAGGTAAAATTTACACAGTACTGAGGAGATATGATGAGTTGTAAGAATGTTGTCTTTGTTGTTTTGCATATGTTACTGAAATCTAAAAGAATATGAATCCTGCTGCTAATCTGATATTTTTATTTGAAAAAAAAATAAACCCTCAGCTTTCCACAGCATCTTCAGTAGCAGAATATTTACTTAGTCTATAACAAGAAAAATTGCTATTTGTTTTTCTCACTATTTGTACAGATCTGGTTATAAGAGGAAACCTTTCCACGATATTCATCATACTGTTATTTGAACTAATTTTAAAACGGCTTCTCAGTTACAACTTGGCTTTCTTTTCTTTTTCCATTCAATTAAGAAATGTCTGAAGTCCAGCCCTCACTCCTCTGCATCACAGCTTGGCAAAAAACCCTTGCATAGAAAGAAGCTCCCCTGATCCTGAGTGCCCTGCCCAAGGAACTCTGGTATCTCTGTGGATGTTGCAGCTGGACCCTTGGCTGTGGGCTGCCTGTCTGCTGCCCTGAATAGCACTGGAGTGTCTGTGTTTTGGGAGATCCCACTATCTCCCACGTAGCACAAGTTCTTGGAGAAGATTCATGGGCAAGCAGTCCATGTGATGAAGTTTAGACACCCAGGATGTGACATGTAACCCTTGGACTTCCTTCAAAGTCAGGGAAGAGAAATAGGTCTTCTGAGTCGTCTGCAGAGGAACTTGTTCTCGTCCAAGTGGTAGGCAGCATGCTTGTGGCGAGTAGGTGGTATCTTAAACAGCTTCTATCACCACTTAGAGCTGGTGAAACCCATATCCCATGTATGCACCTGCAAGGTGGATTGTGTGCCCTGAACCAGAAAATTCACATAATTCAAGTCTAGATGACAATGACCAAACAAGCAGTTTGTTGGAATGCTGCATTGTATGTATACATATATGTCATGTTATTACGTAAGGTTTTCATTGATATTCAGGGGTCAGCTGACCAGTTCCAGCAGGGTGGCTGGGCACATGGAAAACAGCTGCAAAGAAGGCAGGTGATGTGTGACTAGGTGCTAATGGTGTTTATCTGAATTTCATTTTACAAAAAAAAAATCTGTAGAAGTCACATGCCTCAGATCTTCTGGAAGCATTTGAGTTCCAGCAGCTGAAGTGATATTTTGTATGAATATCTCTCTTTAAGTGATGGGCTGTTTTTTCTGCAGCTTTGAATTTACGCTTGGGCACAAGAAGAAAGGGGCTAGCTGTACAGAATTAGAAATGCACTCCAGCTTTTGTCAGTGGAATTCTAAGCCTGGCTACTAAAAAGCTATCAAGTGCTTCCTTTCCCGCTTCACAATTAAATGTCCTTGATGTGACCTTCAATCCTGTGGTGCTGACAGAAGTCCTTGCCTAACATCTTTCCATCCTTGCCTGTAGAAGGAAGATGTTGGGAGGGATGTCTCTATGAGGGAATGGAGCACAGTTCTGAGATTCGACAGCTGGTGGGGACACTCTCAAGCCATGTGGACTTAGCAGTTCAGGTCCCAAATCACGCTGACTGAATGTTGCAGATGCAACTGCACATCTGAAACAAGGTTTGTGAAGCTGGGTGCAGTGCCTTGTGAACACAGACTGCTTTGGGACCCGAGCCATGTAATATCCACTTACCTTCCTTCCACCTTCATAGTGTTTCTGTGAACATAATGAATTCTTTTCCGGCTGAGACCAGGACAGGTTTACATTAAGGGGTTCTCTCTAATTATCTCTAGCTCCTTGAAGGCTCTGTTTGAAATTTTTTCATGCTTATGCAGCAGGGAACATCCCTAACAGACTGGATAATCTGGCCTTCAGTGTCCATGAAAAAGCAGAGTCTGACCCTTGCATGAGTGGTCACATGGTGATCATTCATCTCACTAATGAGGAGGAGAACATTCCCGCTAATCTGCTGTGTGTTTTCCAGTCCCTCCTAGTCATCTCCTTTTCTGCATTGCACAAGAACAGGATTATGACTGAGAGTCATATTTTTTTCCTTGTGGAAAAGAGAAAAATTTAGAAGCAGTCTATAAATAGCTGAAATCTGACTGACTCAGGATAATAGGCTTCATGTGTACGTATATATATATGCACACCTCAGGCTCTCTCTGAGTAACACTTTGTAATAATTTCCATTTAATCCACAGGCAGGTCCACATGATGGAGGGGACAGTTCAAGGCAGAAACTCCCTGTACTACACATCTGTCAAAGAGAAACCTTTATGGTAGGAGTGCACAGATATCTGTGACATTAAACTTTGTGTCTTTTATCTTGGTCCCAAATGTGCATGATGAGTGAGACAAGCCATTATATAGCCAGAACAGTGGTCAAGGATGACAACTAGCTGGTTATTCCAATACTGAGTTTGTTACAGCTGAATTAGTTTCTATCCACCTGCTTCCAAGCTGTGTTCTAAGGAAAATCTTCACAAAACTGGAGGTAATGAGCTGGAAGAAGATGGGGGAGAAAACCCTCAAACTTAGGAAGATGCTGCAAGAAGTTTAACAAGTTAGGGGCTTTTCCAGGGGTGTGAAAATCATTTCAGATCAGTTCCCACTCACAGAGAGGCCTCATTGTGATCTCTCCTAATATTCTCATGCTATTGCCTACATAAGGAAAGACTCAGACATGAGGAGCACAGCATTACACTTCTTTCCTTAGACAAAATTGTTTCTGTGTTGTTGTTTTTTTGTTTGGTTGGTTTGGTTTGGTTTTTTTCCCCTGAAAAGTTCTCTGTCAGTGCCCAGAAAAACCTGCTGAAATTTCTAGGAAGTGTGAGCATTTTGTAGGACAGCTGCCTACGGGCATGAGAATACAAGGAGACCCTGCCAGTTTTTATTTCTAGAAAGATCCTTCTAGCAACTGTTGTCATTGCTGTTCTCTTCTCTTTGACAGCAAGGGCAAATATGACCATGGCTCTGACTCCTGGGCACAGAGCAGTCTGCCTGCATCCGCACACTCCAGTGGCTTCATGCCATTAACCTAATTGTAACAGACATTGGAACCAGTGAAGCCTTTAACTTGTATCTCTGGCTGGTAAAATGACATTAAACTTTGTAAAACTCGGCAATCCAAAAAAGTTTTCTGCAGACACCTTTATAAGTAATTAGATTAAGGAACAGATAGTGAATCTACTGAATCTGGTGCATGTCTGGGCAGCAGCTGACTTATAAAAAGATAAAAAAATATTCAAAAATTCGGCCCATTAAATGAATGCTCATGTGATTGTGTTATAGCTATAGATTAAAATAAAACTGAAATCAATTATGGATTAAAGTTATAGTCATCAGACTGGCACTCTCACCTCTTCACATATAGCAGCTTCCACTCTGTCTGTGTGGATTTTCCACTTGCAAAATCTCAGGTGTCTGCAAATCACAGAACACTGAAGATTATTATTATGACAAAAAGGTGCTGTTTATAGAAGCTCACCACATATTTATTATTTTCAGTTTTTGTAGTGGTTTGAAAGCAAAACGAGTGAGAGGCTCTAAGTCAGAAATACAATTTAATAGGAAGAAGAAAAAAAAGGTCAAATAAAATAAATGCAATAATAAAAAAGACCACTCTGACAGAGTCAGAATACAACCTGAGTGGGGTGATGGAAGCAGTGATCCCATAGAAAGGTCTGGTAGCTCTGATCCTCTGGGAATCCAGTGGGTAAGGTCCCCCATATTGTCCCAAGTCCCAGATTATATCCAGGTGAGAATGCTTGGCTCCTCCCCCTGGGCAGAGCATCTCACAATGGGACAATGAGTCATACAGGGGGTCCTTGATGGCCCATTAAAGTGAGATAACCATGATATCTATGAGTCATGCAGCAGGCCATTAACAAAAGACCCATTAACAAAAGACCCATTAATAAAAGACCCATTAACAGAAGACGCTTTAACAGAAGAGGCGGGGGGAACCTGGGAGAACACTGCTTCAACAATTGGTTTCAACAGTTCATGAAGATGGTGATAGAATACTTTGTACATATCTTATATTACAACCCAGGACAGTTTTCCATTCAATAAGCACAATTCCTGCCACAATAGGCAGTGATGAAATACTGACATCATCCATCAGTCAGTACTGATACTGCTGAGAATGAGACCTTTACTTTTTTCCTCCAAAGGGCTTTCACAGTAAATGGCACTACTTATAGAGACACTGGAAATCTGATGTGCATTTAGTTTCAGATATTGTTTCAGAGTGATTTCTGATAGTGCACCTACTCATGATTCGTATCAGTTGGTGTTCTGTGTTTTCTTTATTTTTTTTTTCCATTCAGCTATAGCTTCTTCATTTCCTTGTTACCATATAAAATATGTATACGGGCTGGATATTATTAGTTCAGACTATTGTCCTATAGTGCTCAAGTTGAGGCAAACTTAGCTATGACCTCCAGCTGGTGCAGGACCATGTTGTAATCCAGGGAATGAATGGGAATGCGTAGGCAAAAAAACCCAAGCCCAAGATATTTCATCCATTTCAGTTACAATTATCTCCAGTGTTATCTGTGGTTACACAGAACAAACAATTTTCCAGGAAAAGTAAAGTTTTTGGAAGAAAAGTGTCTTAGATATGCTACCTGTAAACTTTAAATAGTTGATCCCACCAGGAGAACAACTATACCATGTGGTTTAGCTCATAAACAAAAGGCCTTCTGCAATAAACAACAGTATTGCCGGTTAAAATGCAATTGCTTCACAGAGATTGTACTTCTCCCCTCTTCTGCCCCAATACCCAAAAAAGACAACCAATAAAACCAAGCAGCAGTATAAAAAAAACATTGATTTGAATGAACAGAAGGGATTAATGACATTTAGAGAAATGACAGCACAATTCTAATCCCAAGCAGATCTCTAGAGGGAAGAGCTGACACCCAAGGGAAAAGAGGTGCTTGTGAGGCCCCTGAGGGTATTGATTCTGCTCTCTGTGTTACACACAATCCATTTACAAATGGCAATATGAAATTTCCAGGTATTTTATAATGAAAACAAATCCATAGGGGTTTTTTTCCTAACCTCTACTGATCTGTGCTAGTGTGTACCAAATCCTTGACTCCAGTGAATGTGAGTGAATCGCTTGAGTTATCTTGTGTACACCAGCTCAGGGCCCAGCCTTTAAGAGCTATGCCTGGACTGTTGGATGGAACAGGCCCATGTCCCTGTGCAATCATGACCAGATTGTGATAGCGCACACAGCCACTAAACAGCGCACAACACAACCTGGGCAAGAGCACAGTCTTTCCAGCTGGCATAAAAGGCAAACCCAGGGGGGATATTCTGGGGGAAAAAAGAGAACTTATTTAGGTAGATGTAATCCATGCCATGTCTGCTGCCCTCAGAGCCAGGAGTCTAACCTTTCACTCTTAGATGTTCCTGCACAGATGTAGATGCATAACACCTAAACTAAACTGTGCTGAATTCAGCACCACTACAGAAATTACAGATGTGGCACTGCCTGTGGAAACAGTCATAGATACACAGCAAGATTATGTCAGATGTCTGCACTTTTATTAAAAAATAATTGAAGAGCAAGAAACAAGGAGCTTTCTGTAAGCTTATGAAAGTAAGGACTAACAATGCATGAGCATCAGAAATTCTTTTCACAAACAGTCTTCTGACTCTCTAAGCAAATTTCTACAAACTGTGTTTTCTGTTTCCGTTGTCTAAGTATTGAAATGAATTTGCTGTCTCCTAAACCAGTGGAGTTCTCAGCATCTGGCTTGGCATTAGGGAGCAGGAATACCTCCTATTGATCTCACTGATATTGGCTAAGAGCCAACATGAGTTTTCTCCAGAAGCAAATTCTGAGTTCATAATTGTGAGCATTCAGCAGTTCGTATCCCATTACTGAGAGCTACTTCCTTAGTCAGAGAATATTCCCATGAGAGCCATGCGTCCTAAGCACCTTGAATCCGTAACACAAGAACTCACATTGAGCTTCTCAGAAATAAGACATAAAAAAATATTCATTCATAAGAAACACTTGGCAAGTAATATCTTATAGCAACAATTGAAAACTCACTCTTTATTTCTGTGATGCTTGCAGCTAGAAATGTTGTGGGGAAATTGGAGTACATAGCCCCTCTTTATGTTATGTCCTGGGAACTCAGGGCTGCCCCGGGGATCTCAGCGTAAGCCCAGCTATGACCCACCAGGGATTACCTCCTGTACTGAGACTGGAGGGAAGCAGTGATTTCATTCCCTTCCCTTTGTTTATCCATGGCCAATCCTATCTGGCTTCGTATCACCTGTGCAGATGCAACTGTAGTAATCTCTACAGTTTTCTCTAAGAATACTACCACACCTGGGAGGTTTATACCTTCTGCGTAGAGCTACAGAAATGTCTGAGCCCAGAGAATATTGTTATTTCAATATCTGACTTAGTGCAGGTAAAATACCGTGTCGCTTGGGAAGCTCACATGTGCAGTTGCATGGCCGGAGTCCAACGCGGTAACTCCGGAGGTCGACGCTTCCATCTAGTGGTGAAACTAAAACGTGCAAAAGGAGCAGATTCGTGGGAAAGAACATTGCTGAGGTCCTTGTGAGCATCCTCCTTCTTGTTCCAAATCATAACTGACTGAGCAGAAAAGAAAGACAGCGAAAAAAGCCAGGCAACCCCCAGCATCTCTGCAGTTTGGGACAAGCAGCTGAATCCACGCAAGAGGGGAGCACAGTTCTCTGGGGTGGGTGTTGTCTTTTACTGAAGGCCAGGCAGGACATTCTGCAGGTGTTATGACAGTGGCTGAGATACTGTATGAGCTGGGAGCCAACCCACAGGCTCAGGCATGGCAGAAAGCCTGGTCTCTGCACAGTAACCTGGATTTTCAGACCTCATTTAAAAAAAAAAAAAAAAAAAAAAAAAAAAAAAAAAAAAAAAAAAGTATCTGTCATGGAGAGTGAGGAGAACAACATAATCACTCCTGCCAGGATGTGCCAATGAAATGGAATAAATAGAGGACTTCTTCAAAAATATAATGATATTATAGGCTCCACAACAGCAGTGAACTGTGCAAAGAAAGAGGTCTGTGACCTTGTGAAGCTTGGTTTTGTGATGGTGGCCTACATATTTCCCCCCGAAACTACCTCAATCTTCCCCGAAAAACCCCACCCAGCCACCACAGAACAATTTTTTGATATCCACAGGCACACATCCAGGCAAACAATGAAGAAATCTAAGTGCATATTTCATAAGCACATCAATAACCATAACCATATTCACTATGCAAAAAATGAAGAACAGTGACACTTGAGTGATAAAAGATAGTGTTCTGCATACTGTTGAAGTCAATAAGGTGAACTGAAGTGAATTAAATTGAAATATCAACTCAGTTTCTGCTGCCTCATGTTTTCAGACAATTGGATTTCTTTTTATGCAGGGAGAATTATAGATGATAGATTGCAGTTCATTTTCACTGCAGCAAATTTTTCTGGATGTTCCTGTTGTATCTGCTTAGCCCCAGTGGATGTGATGAAGATCCTCCATAAAGTCCTTCCTGAGTGTGTTTTGACTCAGAAGTACAGTGACCTTTGCTTGCTGCCAGCTCTGGCTGCTATTTGATCTGTAACCTTGGCCTGTGCATTTCTGTAACTACTACAGTTTCCTCAAGATGCTTTTTCTGAATAATGGTTTTAGGAAAAAATCGCGAGAGGAATGCTGGCTGCCTCAGTCCTTGCCACTCCGACTATCCCTTTCATTTTGTGCTGATGCTCAGATTACAGGCCTGTAAGACTCAGCTGTTCCAGTTCACCAGGGTTCACATAAATATTTCCTTCTGTTTCAGTTAACCTAGTTTCACTCCCTCCAGCCTGACCTGGAGGTCTCAGAGAAAAATGCAGTTAGCATCTCCATGTTTTGCCCACCATGTTCTGCCATACTTCAGGGCACATACATAAAAAATCTCCACGTTCCTTTGACCACAGACTAAGCTGACTTGCAAACTTTGTGAATTTAACAGGTATCTTAACCTGGAAAGTGTCATTTGGCTTTGCAGATTACTGTAAACATCTTGCCAAGCTGCAAAAGCATTTCACCATCCATGACCACCTGTGCCTACATCTCAGTGTTTTCTCTGACCTGGATAAAATCTCACCTTTGCTTGGGCTTTCCAGGTTGTTTAAAGAACACGAGTAGATAAGAGTTTAGTTGTTTTTGTCTTATTTTCTGCAGTATTATTGGTGAGCCATCTCAAAGGTGGACCTACTGCAAACAGTATCTACACCAGGGACACCTCAAGTATCCACGTCTGCAAGTTGCCAACGGGCTTCATGTGGGCTTTTTGAATCTGGATACTCAAGAAGCAGCTACCCTGTGCCCCACAGGCTGGCAGTGGGCCTCTTTGCAGCTTCTGTGCAGCCACTGCTTTAGTATGGTATTTTTCCCCTCATATTTAGATCCCACATCATAGGTCAGGTACTCTGGAAGATGGTGTTAATTGATTGAAATTCCTCAGAGGATCTAAATGAACTCTCATTGCCCCTGCAAATAGCCACACCTGTGTATATGATCTGTTCACAGTGGGTATAGGGGAAATGCTCTTCGAAGTTTAGCTTGAAAGTGGTAGGCAAGGCTATGTAGCCGCCTCTTCTTCTCTTTCCCCAGTCCTTTAAATGTGTCTTAATATAGATTGGCAGGGCTGTGTTACAAGAGCAGTGGAAGGTTGGGTAGGTGGGAAGTGAGTAGAGGCAGAAGATCAAAAGAGAAAGAATTCATGTTAACCAGCAACCACATTTTATGTTAAAACTGGCAAATGTGAAAGAAAAACATGGAATCTGATTTCTCTTGCTTCTTTACTGACCACTCAGAGAGAGGCAACACAATCTGCTCCTACCAAACCTGGTTAATAATTTTCCTGCCTATTTTGGGTTGCATCTCTTCAGGAAGCAACTTATTATCAGTAAAAGCTTTTCTATTTTCACAGTGTATGGAGTGATGTCAGCAGTTGTTGGAGCAGACGGCTGGTGAGGTACATTCGTGGTAGTGATGGTGTTGCAGGATTTGGCTCTTGTAGGGTGTCATTGCAGGCTGCCTGCTACCTACTGAAAGGGCCCTGGCTGGTTCCTTGTATTCCTTAGCATGACCAAAGTTGCTTAACTTTGGAAGCGCTTCTGCAGCTGCTAAAGAGGATGTACTAGTAGATGGGTTCAAGAAACTTATAGCAAAGATAATAGTCCCTTTTTTTCTTAATTATGTTGTGGCAGCAGGGGCAGGGACAGGGCAGGACCACTGTGATTTAGGTTACATGCAGGCATATTTTTTCCCAGAGACACTGTGAGCAGAAAAAAAGTAAACATGCAAACCCCCCCATTTGTAAGTGCTGAAGATATATTTCTTCTGTCTTTCCATCTTCCCTGGAGTTCAAAGGATACCTCATTTGCACTGAGCCCCTCTTTCTCAGATATCCCAGCCAAACTGCTCCTTTTTTCTTCTCCACCTAAATTAGCTTTGCCCTGTTTCATTGGGTTAGCAGAGCAGGAAGGACATAAGTATGGAAAGCAGAGATCCAAGAGTGCCTGTGAAAAAGTCTGGAGGTATCGTGAGTAAGCCTTACCTGGGAATGACTGATGGAGTCTGGCAGCCCTGTGACTTACCATTGTCCCCTTTCATAAGTCCTCCTACAGACATTCTTCGTGGGAAGGATAATTGTGTATTAGAATTTAACTGGAATGCGTAACAGATGATCCAGTTAAAGATCAAGACAGACAGTTTGCGTTCTACAAACCAATTTGAAGAACTGCTGCTTATGACCTCTGTTCCTCATTGGGCTATCATGAAGGAATTTTGGCTATTTATCACATTCACCTGCCAAAGACTCCATCAATGGGTGATGGATGTGACAGGCAACAAGCTGGACATTACAATAATTCTTCAGCCATCCTGGGAACAAAGGGCTCAAGAGGCGATACAATATCTAATTCAACAAAGACTAACAAAGCTCTGAAAGGTCCAAACAGAATTTCCACTAAAAGGACATGAATTCTTCCAACAAAACGAGCAAGGCCAACTGGTTTTTTCCTTGACCCCATGTGACAGAAGACAAGACAAAGTTCCCTTGTCAAGCTTGTCACAGAGATGGCGTGTTTAATGATAGCAGTGTTGTTTGAGGAAACAAAAGGAACGAGGAGGCTGGATACAGCAGGGGATAAGTGTGGTAACCTCTCACCCTCTGAAAAGGCTGCCAAACAACAGCTGTAGATACAGGTCTAAAGCAGGATGTGTTTCACTAGAGTTCATCGTATTGCTTTGTCACAGAACATACACAAAATTTTTTCCAACAATGATAACAATATTAATTTTTTAGAAGTATTGATATCTCATTTGTGTAATCATTTTCCATGCATGTCACTGCACATGAATTGGCATTTCTTTGTTTTCTCATGCCTGGTAGGAGTGCAGTCACTGCTTTTGTTGGTCCCAGGCTGTGCTTACGCTGCAAAACCTGTTCAATGAATGAAATTTTTCATGTGGTGAAAATTTATGGAGAGTGTATATGTTCTAAGTCAAATGGTAATACTTAGATTAAAATTTAGGTTAGATGGAAAAATTATGTTCCAGATTTACAAAAAAGCCTATTCATCTTCTGATAGGAGAGTCAATGTTCTGACTCAGCTGGTTTGACAGGTTGATGTTGTCTGACACAGCTCAAGCATGTACCATTAGAAATCAAGATTGACAAGTGGGCAACACAGAGAGATTTCACTGTATTTTCCTCTGAATCAGCTCAAATGTAAATCTTTATCTTAATTCTTGAGAGACTGATTTCTCCAGTTCAATGCCTCAAAGAAGTAGTCATAGATGTTTGAAATGCATGAAACCATCAGAATTGGTCTCCTTTCCCACACTTTGCAAACTTCCCAGAAGAGGAAAAATATCAAGCAGTTCCTGATTGCAGTTTTGGGAAGGCAGAGCCGACTGTTACCTCTGTGGGCTGAAAGAGAAGATATAACAACTCTTGCAGATTCTTCTTTGCTTTATAACAAGGTCGGTTCTTCTATCTTGCCTTTTAGCCAGTGAAAAGTGGGAACCTGTGGTATTACACCTCTAACAGTGGATGTTTCTTGCCACCCTCCAAAAGTGCTGACGATCAGCACCTGATTTAGGATTTGGACGTGCACCGCCAGCCCATATTTTCAAGTATGTGTGATCTTCGAAACACTAAGTGTCATAACTACTACCATATGCAGCCAGGGATGCTATTTTTTTTTAGAAATGAGCTGTGGTCTCAGCATTTTTGCATTTGTTGTCTTTCTCTTAAATATTTAACAGATTTTCTCTGTGTGCGTGCGTGCATGTGTGTGTGTGTATCTTTGCAAAACTTCAAGGGAATATATGAAATAGCCAGGGACTAGGGAGGAAAGTGTTGATACTTGCTGTAATGAATTGTTTACTCTGTTTTCCTCTGTTTTGAACTCTCTCAATTAGCTTTGTCCAAACAATTTACTTTTCATGCAGCTATAGATGTGGAAGACTTCAGCAGAGACTGACAACTGTGCTCTAATTTCAGAACTAGCAAAAATAGCACAAGCCTCAGTAACTTTACTATCCACTCACCTATTTTATATGCAGTTTTGTTTTTTCTTTAAAAGCAAAGAAAGTGTTTTCATTTTAATTTTTAAAATATAATAAAATGTATTATCCTAACTGATATGATACAAAACATTGATAAAACTTTATGATAGAAAAAGAATATTTTGTCATCTACAGTTTGTTGAAGATTTTCTTATTTGAAATCAGAACTTTTTTTCAAGGATGATTTGACATTCTTTTGTATCCGTCATGATGAAATTTAACTATCAAGTAGATAGATTTGAATTAATGCTGTCATGTTATTCAAGAGATAAAAATGCATTTTGACAAATATTGATTAACTTATTGATAAAAATATTTAAGTGTATTTATCTGTACAGTTGATTTTATGGTGGTTTTTTTTTTTTCAACTGTGTAGTTAATTTAGTTAAACAAAGCACATATATTGGATTTTCTAACTTGATTTTCCGATCCAATCATGATGGATCAGGAGCTGACAGAATGCCAGGGCTAGATAAAAAAACAACACAGTTTTGGGAGTGATTGGGTGTTGTTAAATGAAACTTAGATCACTCTCGTAGCTGCAAAGAAAGCAGACTTGTTGAAAGCAGTAATAGAAAAAAAAGTGACTTTAAACAAAAAGCATTGAGTAAGTTGAGTCAGATTCAAGTAGGCAAATGAACAAGCAAGGTATGAGAATTGCCTTGTCAAAGCCAGTAATCTTAGATGCCATTAAATATTTAGTGTAGTCTATTTGATGAGTCTGGTCTATTTGATCTGCTTCTCACAAGCTCTTTCTTTGGGAGGTCTTTATTTATGATTTAATAGCTGGCCATGAATTTGGAACTTTGAATTAGGAGAATTAAATTTTCTTCTTCAGCTGTATTTGGCATTTGATGAGTGCCTGTGCAGAAGGGAATCATTCTTAAATAAGACCTTCACTTTTAATTATCAGTTGTCTTAGATAACAGTAGCATATTCAGTCCACAGCAGTAACTCTGGAGAAGAGACCTGTGATCTGTGGTGGTGGCTGAATTATAACTGCCCTGCCATTTACTTAAAAAGGGACACTTACAGGTACATGGGAAACAGAGTTTGAATAATAAATAAATGAAACACTACTCCAGACACATGTTTCAAAGTAAATGCCTTGTAGGAAAATATCTCCAAAAGACATTTCTAAGGGCATTTCTCATCTTAGAAAACAAAGTGGAGTATATCCTTTATTTCATCTTTTAAATTTTTAAATCCATGGAGCTATTTAAATTACAGTAGATTTTCTGAAGAACACAAATTAATATTAATTTTTACAATAGGAGAGGAAGACTGTCTCACTGCACATTACCAAAGCATAGAATAAAACATTAATGTCTGAAAAAATGATAAATGCCCATTTATGACTGCAAATGAAATTCTATCATATAATGCAGTTACTGTATTTTTTCATGCATTTATTAATACTTTCTTATTTTAACAACACCATGAACAATGGAAATTACACATATGTTGGTGCAGAATGAATGTGACTCAGCAAGTTTTTAAAAAATTGGGAATGAACATGTTAGAAATTGAGAATTCTCTTTAGAGCCTGAAAGCTTTTTTTTTTTTTTTTTTTTTTTTTAATCAGTGAGATGTCAGCATATATTTTCACATTCAGTTGAAGCAGGGTAGGAAAAGCTATGGCTCATGTGAAATGTTCTTCAAGTGCCAGTGCATATAATCAGATTTACTCTTCACAGATGTACCTTTTCCTGTGGTTTCATCAACAGAACCTTGGAGGGTTTTCTGGTTGATTGGTTGGTTCTGGATTTTTCTTTACCCTGTAGCTCTGTATAAACCCAGGTGAGCTTATAAATCAAACTGCAACGGAAAGGCAATATCTGATACTGTAAGGAGTTTCTCAGTTGAGTTCCCAATGACCTTATTGATTCAAGCCTTTATCAATATTTTCTTGATTTCCCACTGATTTTCCTGATTCATGGATTTTCTGACTAAGAGAACTAAGAGGTCTTAGAGTGCTCTGAGGCTCACTGGTATTGTATCATGTCTATAAACAAAGACCAGTACCCCATGTAGCAAATGTAAGTAAATTTTTATTAGGGTTATTCTGGAAAAGTCTCATTTTCTTAACTTGGTACACAAGTTCCCTGGAATGGCTATGACAGATATTTAGCTCATCCACTCAGGGCAGTGCATTAAAACCCCCTGACCGCCTTTTGCTCTGAAAATGAAATCAATATGTAGATGAAATTATTATTATTCTGTGTTAGTATTGATGACCCAAATGTTTATCTATCTCAGACAGGTAATTCTCGGGAGAAAGCTCACTTTATTTATAGTTTTAATGATCTATGTTAGCATAAAGTCAACTTAATCTATTACCTAGCTGGGGGATTGAGTAGACCTTTGGAGAGAATGGATAATAGAATACCTCCATACAAGTACTAGATACCACACAACTGACTATATTTCAGAACAATCTCTAGGCTGCTTTCAGCTGCAATGGGAATTATTACTATCAGAAGACAGAAAAAGAGGCAAAAACTAGTTTTCCTCAATTCTACTTTGTTATAAATACATATCAACTTTATCTATAAGTAAAAGGAACATTTTAAGATGGTTGTGGTGTATGTTTAGTATCCAGATTTCAGAGTTCCCAAAGCAATAGGTACAAATTTATGTGCCAATCTATCTTTCATGTTGAGATCCTACAGATCTTAGGATGCTTAAGCCTTCTATTAGCACTTCCAGAAGCATTGGAAGAAATTTGCTGAGTGGTGTTTGCAGGGTAATATCTATTTGATTTAAAAAATAATTATTTTTCCTCAGCAATCAATGCTTGGGCAGGATGACTTATGAAAACTCTTCTGCACAACCTCTTTTGAAAACTCTTTTGGGCATCTCTGCTTGCTTTTAAATAGTTGTTGATTGCCTCAGTTCACTATCTGCTTATCTCCAAAGCATACATCATGTGGACACATAGTCACAAATACTATCCATGCCTCAAGTATGCCAATAATAGTCAAAGTTTCTCAGTATTTTCAGCCAAAAATCAATCATCAAACCGGCTGTATTAAATGTTCTTGCACTGATCTGGGAGGACAACTAATGTGGAAAGATACAAATTCTTAGGTTTCTGTCTGCAATATTTTGCCAGAGGAGTACTTTGGAAGAGTGTTTTATTTTACAGCATCCCTTACACAGGGCATCTTTGTATTGAGTGTAACAGAGCCTGACATCTGAATCCACTTGGTTCCTGTCAGCCCTGTGGTGTCAGGTAGCTGAAGCCATCTCCTGGTTACTGCCGGGTGAAACTCAGAGCGACTTCTTTCAGCGGCTGAACTCCACTCGACAGCAACTGTCCTTCTCCACCCAGATTTTCGCCCCTGTGGAGGCTGATTCCAGCCGGCTGTTCCCGAGCATCATCACCCCGCGGCGGCCGGCGGGCGCTCGGCGGCGGCCGGAGCGGATCAGCACCACGGCCAGTGCCCCCTCCGTAGTCGGCGCCCAGGGGAGCCCAGGAGCCCGCAGGAACAGTGGGAGAGGGAATTTCTGCCTCCGTGCTGATGCTTTTTATGGGGCCCAGACGGCAAACGAAAGGTCAAAGCATGATATTTGACCTCCTCAACTATATTTTAAACGGAGGAAAGGACAAAGCTCTTTCACTGACACAAATGGAATAGAAAAGACATTTCTGCGTTACCATCATGCTTCTCATAATGTTAGACTGAAAACAATTGGTGCAGCCATAGGTTTCTTTTTTCTCCTCATTACAGTAAGTGGCAATTTTTTTGTCGGCTGAGGGCAAAGGTAACTGCTGCTGATTGCCAGACCTAGTGTTAAATTAAGGAGCTGAAAGAGAAAAGTATAAAGGGGAGGAAGTGACACATTATGTTCAAAAAGATCCATTCTATATTTCACCCCAACTCCCAGCGAAGAAACGTGACAGATGACATCCCTTACTGTGATGGTGCAGGTTCTGCAGTTAGACTGATCCGCAGCACCTCTATGTACATCCTTGGAGGTGAGCAGGAAAAAGTTAGTGAACCACTAAAGAAATGCAGAAGTACAAGCAGCATCGACTCTTGCTTTCAGCCAAAAGAGGAAGACAGAGACTGGATGTACTCTAAGACTCAGGACTGCCTGAAGTACCTACAGGATTTGCTAGCCTTGAGGAAAAAATATCTTGAAAACATCAATAACTTGAAATCCATGCATATGGCTGCAGATTCTCCAGCATCCACAAGATCATCCAGAACTGGAAAAAAGTCATTTCTTCCACTTCCTACCAAAGAGTCTTCTAAGGTAATTTCCAAGAACTTTTGCCATGTGCTTAGTCTTAAGCAATAAAATTGTCGGAGCTATATCACCTATATTGATTTTCTGCTTTATTGCTTTCAGCCAGTTGTCAATTTGCTGTTAGCATCATTTGAAATGTTGCTAAATATCTTAAGATTCTTTCCAAGTAGTGTAAAATTAGAATGACTGGTCATGGAAAGAAATGTGTATGTCTATGTCTGAGGGGGGTAAATATTGGGAGAGAGAAAGTAGGAAAAATTATGAGAGTATGGAAAACATATTATGAAAGAGCAAGCTCTGATAGACTACTTAAGTACCTTGGAGTCCTTCACTATAATTTTTTATAGCTGTTAATGCTGACAAGTGCAGTAATCCCTGGATTTCCTGGCAGTCTTCTTATTGTCTAAAATTTACTTACACAAAATAATTATAAATTCACTGAAACAAGAGGATTCTTTTTTCTGAGTGGCCAGTTGGCTTGTCAGTGCTACATGTGACATCTGTGCAATCTCTGCTGGTAGGATGTGGGGCATGAGGAATTCTTAAGGGTTCCTTTCTCGATTCATGAGTAAGTTGGTGGGTCATTTCTAGACAGTGTAATTCTTCACCCTTTACTGTGATGATACTACAAAAATAAAACTGGAATATCATCTTTGGTGCAGATTATTTTCGTGTATCCTAGAAATAAAAGCTTTATAGGTTTGCATGTCACTAGACAGTTCAGTTTGACTCTAGACTTGATTCAGTGAGGGCAAAACAAAGGACTGCAGCAAGTGTGATGATCTGTTCAGGTAACATGACTGCAAATTACTTCAGCAGGAAACTCACAGGTTATCCAGTGTAGTCTTTAAGCTGTATAAAAATGGGGATGGTGGAAAGAAGGGATGTATGGCTGAACTTACTGATTAGGCCAGGTTGACCTTAAATAATGTTGCTGCCATATTTAGATGTTCTGTCACAGCAGAATGTCAGAATGGTTTGTGAACTTCTGAGATTTGCTGATGAAAATATTGCTTAAGAAAAACACCAAAATCTTAACTTGTTTTTTGGCAAACAACTGGATCTCCCACTGTCTGAGGCTAAGAATGCTGTCATCTGACTTTGGCCAGCTAGCCCCTATGTATGAGCAGTCCTGGTACTGACTGGCATGCACACTCCATGAGCCATCCCCTTGGAAACAGACAGGGACATCAGCAGGATGTGTCATCTATAAGAATCGTTCCTGCCAACACAAATGGCAGGATCACAGCTGCACACCTCTGGCTTTGTAAAAATTAGGGAGAGATCAAGAAGACTTTTACAAGATTCAGACTATTCTTCTTCCTAACTACACATTTTATGTTCACAGATTGCAAGGTTTGTGTTATCACCAGGCTTGAATGGTTTTGTCCTAAGCTACCTGTTCTTGTTAAATTACCTGTCAGTGGAAATTCACTTCTTTCTCTAACCTGCTGCATGATTTATGGGAAGGTAGTTTGTCCAGACAAACCTGTCCTCATGGGAGTTTTGATCCAAAGATCCCTGGGTCCTGGAATAAAGACTGATCATGGATTCAAAATGTGTAACTTGTGTCTAGTGGAAGAAAAGAATAGAGAGGTGGGTCAGATGATGGGAGCACATAAGCATTTCTTTAAAATGCCTTTTAACCAATAAGGGCTTAGTCATAATAGCAGTCACTATTTCCAGTAGATGTGTGGTAGCAGCTATCTTTTAACACTTCTGAGAATGTCAATCAACCCATAATGTCAGGAGGGGAACCAGCTAGTTCATCTGTCTGCCTCCACAGAACAGGGAACAGGCTGGTCCTTCAGAGGTGTGACATGGTACGTATCCTTTTCTGTCATTGAAACCCAGGATAGCAATATTGTGAGCTGGTATTACAACCTGACAATATACTTGACTTGGACTAGCAAAGAAAATATATGTCCCTTCATTAGGTAGAGCCTGGCAAGAATTATTCATCCCATACGTACCTTCAGAATCACTAACCAAGGTTTTACGACTGCTTCAGCATTTATAGATAGGCATTTGATTTTTTATTAATTTTAAACTGTGTGGCTTTCCTGTGGGAATTATCACAGTGTTGAATGACTCATATTTTAGCACACACCATCCTTTTTCATTTCAAAAAGACTTTAGCAATTTAGATCTGGATTAATTTCACCTAACCTAGGCATTTTAATAAGATGCTTAAATTAGTAACAAAGTTATCCCCCAATTCCTTTTCAGCTGAGAGAAAGAGCTGCCTGCAGAGGAGGGTTCAGCCTACTTAAGGCCTGACTCATCTTCTGAAGGTACTGGAGCCCAGCATTAATTACAGAAGGAACCCTGCATGACTACATTTCTAATGTGTGTCTCCTTAGGAGCCTAGTGCTAGGCAGAATAAATTTGGCCACAAAGCCCAGCTGTCACTTAGCCACCCAGTTAAATGTCCTGGTACATGGATTCTGAGGGATTTCGTAACACCTGGCCAGTAGTGCCCAAGTGGAAGATACTTGTTGTTGAGCATGCAACAGGATGGGTATTTGTTAGACTGCTGTCCTGCTTTCTTTGATTTCTACACTGTGGAGTAGTCTGGACTTGTGTTTCTTTTCTGACAGCCTGAAGTATGGCATCAAATGCATCTTCTGTATAGAGTTTGCTCATCAAAAATCATTGTGCCCAAGCCTTGGCTAACTTTTTTTCTCCTTTGTCTGATCAACAGGCATCCATGGAAAGGAAAGGCCCACAGCCCAGTTCAGATATAAGAGAAGCAATAGCTTTCTTTGACTCAGTCATTGCAGATCTGGATTCGGAGAGATGGCGGAGAGTTCCTGAGGTGGATCTGCCAAATGTGGATGTTGATTTTGATGGTACGGTATAAACCAATCAAATGCGTTTTTGGTGTGCAGGGGGTAGAGGGAGGAATGGCATTGTGAGATCATGTTTGTTTAATTAATTTATTTAATTAATCAGTTGTCCTCTGGTTTTGCTTCTCAAATCTAGGACCATTACATGCAATATATGAAATTACAGTAATATGTCATTTGTTCCCTGTTGAATGGGTGCAACTATTTTATGTGTGGTCATTACACAGCAAAGGTAGCATGTGCAGGGTCAGAATAGTGCTTGCCTTCTGCTCAGGGCTGAACTCCACCCTTGCATTTCTACCTCAAGCTCTCTTTGGAGAACTATAAAAAGTATAAATGTGTTTTTTCTTCATCTTTTTTTTTTTTGCGAAATGTCTGGGTGACTCCTTTCCAACCATCAAAAAAGAAGTCATTTAGTGATTAGGCTAAATAACTGGAGGTTCCCATCAGAAAGGATGGGATTGAACAAAGAAATGGTGTGCCGATCTGAGGTCGTCATCTCTCCTGTATAATCAGCAGAGGGATATAGATATTTCTCATCTTTGCTTCAGGCTGAGGTGAATATCTGAAGCAGGTCATTTTAGCTGTGTTCAAGGAGTGTATTTGAAGTGACTAGCTCTCACATACATATTTATGTTGCAGGTGTTGAAATTCTAGATAAAATGAATCCCATCCCAAGTGATATTCTGCAGTTAAACAAGATTTCTCTCTTGACCTTACCTCCAGGAAGGACCCAGCAAGCACCCTGTTCCCTCACTGTGCAGATAAAAATGTCACTGACAAACTGTTAATCCCAGATTATCTTCTGTCTTTCAGTTGCTACCAGTACGAGTGAACACAGTTTGCATTCCAACTGGATCCTTCGTGCTCCCCGGAGATACTCCCAGGATACTGCCCAAGCATCTAAGGCTGCAAACCAATCTCAAAGAAACAGTCAGCGGAGAACCACTGGCTCTAGGAAAAGGTTGGAAAGGCATCCCATGTACTTGCCCAAAGCTGTGGAAGGGGCATACAGCACTTTAAAATTTAAGCCTAAAACCCGCAAGAAAGAAGGTTGAAAGGAGAATGTTGCCTTTTCACTTGAAGACAGACTATATGAAATAGGGCATGTAAGACCTGCATTTTTATTTTTTTTACCACTGGTCCATCACTTACACTCTAGAAATGACCTGGCAGTCACTGAAGGTTCTTCGTGGGGGGACGTATTTTAAGCCATGGCTATTCCAATGTTGGACTCAAGTAAGGGTTTAACTCATCACGTTTTCTGTGCCTAACAATACTGCTCTGTCATTCAGCTTGGGGGGGAACTCCAGCTTGACAAGCCTTTATTCTAGTGCTGTTAGAGAAAGCAATGATTCAGAGATTGCCTGGTGCAGTAATTTTTCTTCTGACTCCAGTACTGCAAAGCAGTTCAAAGCATTCAGCGAATATGTTGGAGCTTTTGCAGCAGTGTTTCCAATGTCAGAGCAGTGAAGCAGAATTTTCTCCATTTCTTGTGAAAATTTGTACGTGCCATCATTGACTCTGTGTTCTGAGAGTATACAGCAGCTCCAAGATACCCTCAGTCTGCAGTACAATCAGGAAAGAGCTGCAGTGAGGGAATCAGCATCAGAAACTTGTGTTTGGGGGAATAGTGTGCTCCAGTGTTTTGTACTCTGCTTGCCATTGGAAATGGTTCTGTTGTTGGATACATCAAAATATTCACTGCATGCAAAAATGTATGCAACTTATTTCATATGGTTACACCACGTGCTAGTTTTCATCTCTTTTAACACCCATCTGATGAATCTAGACACCTCAGTGTACACTAGAAAAGCTTAATGTCATGGAGAACATTTTGTGAATAAATTGGAGCAAAGGCTGTTCTCAGGGGCAGAAGACATCTTGCAGACAAAGCCACCACAATACCTTTAGATTATACCCAACATTTGGAATTTTCTACTCCATCATTTAAGACAATATATTAGGATGAATGCAGTCGAGAAATGTTCCTCTTCATCTTAGAGGTGATATGTACTCCATGGGATACTTGCAATTAATAAGACCCATGCTCTGCCTATTTTACCCAGCTCATACTTTGTCTTAGAATTTGCTAAGGTGTTTGGGATCAAGGTTTTGCTTACTCTGACTTTTTTTCATCTGGCATAGTTCAGCTGGCACTGGACTATGACAGATGGATCATGGCAGCACTGGTATGACCAGCTGGTGATTTGTTAGTGTTTTCTTGTTTTTATGATGAGTAGTTTTTGTGTCCACAGGCTTCGATGAATTTCCTAAGGCACTGGCCATCAATATAGCCCATCTGATATACCAAAACCTCCATAAACTTTGTGCCCTCACACAGAACATTAAGCAGGTGGTAATTCTTGCTGATCTGTGTTCCCAGTCTTTGGGACTAAGTTATTCAAAAAGCATTTCCACCATGGATTGTAAATATCTCTCCGAACTTAATGATCTAGGCCACTTTCTGTCATAAGATAGGAAAGTGCCAAAACCCCATATGTTCCTCCATTCAGAGCTGGCACCTCCTGTTTGATTAAAGCATTTTGATTCTTTTTCTAGTGATGTTTGTGAAGGGAAGGGAAGAATTGTTTCTGTAGCAGTTCAGTTCTGGAGGTGTTTTTGCTGCTCTTGGCCTAGCTAGCATCCTCTTGAAAATGACCAGTTAAACAACATAATTGATACGTATTCAAGAAGAGTTTAAATTAAGGTCTAGGTTTTGTCTCCCTGCTGCTGGTGCTTTTCACAATAACCTGTACCCTTTCCATTGTGTTGCTGCCTTTGTATCTCCCCAGTCCTGTACTGTCTGCCCTGAGCTGAATGCCCTTAAAACTATTCTGCCTCTGAATGTGATCACTGAATTCCCCTCAGCCAGGTGGGGCAGCCAGAGCACAGCATGTTCCAAACACACCCCTAGGTTCTGGCATGCCTCAAGGCTGCAGTTCTGTGTATGTGTGAGAGAAGAGGGACGGTGCTCAAAGCTGTCCATTTTTGGCAACTGTGTCACCCTGAAACTCTTCTCCAAACAGAATTTCATATTGAAGTTGCTGAGGAACATTTTTTCTGAGTGTGTGGGCATCTTTTTGCTACTAGAACCTGCAACATGGATGGGTGCTGACAGAAAGTCTCACCATCTTGTTTGAGTTACTATAACAGAATTAGGCATGTGCATAATTAAAACACTGGTGAGAAGAAAGAAGAAAAGGATTCCAATGTTTCTCTGCCCTGGGCTGTGTTTTGTGTTCATAGTGCCAAGCTTTTATGCATTGGAGTAACTGATCTCTTTGTTACTGTTTTAAGAATGCATTTTGATGTGCAGAACCAGACTGCTTCAGCATGTGAGACCTTTCCTGTAACCTCTTGTCTGTCCTTGTAAAACAGACACACCCCTGATCATCTGGCTGTGACAGAGGGTGAGAGTCCCTCTGCTGTCCAGCACAGAAGCTTCAGCGTGATATTGGGTTTGCTTTTATGAGTAAGAGACAAAGGGGGGAAAATCAGATTCATAATTTCTATTTGGATTCTGTGATTTTTTCCCTTTTTCTTAAAGTTCACTTCAAGCCAGTCATCATCTTAGGAAATTCTAATTAAGCAAGTAAAATAAACTAGTTTTTCTCTGAGAAAATTTTCTATCATCTATCCCATAAATGCAGGCACCTTCCTTCTTCTTCTAATGTATTAGCCCTTGTATGCTCCTCACTGAACATGGCTCAGCTCCAACAGAGCTGTGGAAAGCAGTCCCTACATCTTAGGGCACTCTGTGGGGAGGTGGGAGCTGAGGGTTCAAGGGTCTTGTGGTACCTGTGCTAGAGCAGGCAGTCAAGCAGAAAGGGAGCAGGAGAGAGGAAAGGGGAGCATCTCCATCCCCAGTGTCAGCTACCTCCTCAGAGAAGGATTTAGTGTGAATGGCAGCACCCTGTGTATAAACCCAAGACAGAACCCTGCCCCTGCCTGGCACTGGCCAATCCTAGGCAGCTTTCTACAGTTTCTACAGCCCTACAAAAGTGCTCCCCATCTGTGCTGAATCATTCCCTCATGGCTTTGCAGGCAGAGCTCTCTGCATGGACACTGAAGGGATTCTCTCTGTCATGGGTATGTCCTCTAAATGATCTTGCTGCAACATGCAGTTATTTTCAGGCATTGCATCCTAGAAATGAAGCACCTACTAGAGGTGTTCTGACAATGCCAATCACACAGAAGAGTTGTTCACGACCGACAGAGCTCTGTATGACCCAGATCTTTTGGAGAGACTATTAGTGAGCCCTTTGAGTCATGCCCCCAGGCCGTGGTAATGAGGGGCATCAACCATGAGCTCTATTGATCAAGGCTGCTGTCTGCAAGTGTTCCCTGCGGCACTGATCCCCAAAAGCCTTTTCCCTGAGTACACTGAAATAATAGGCAAGATCTTTGTGAAAACATCTCATAATTTGTTGTTTCAAATCCAGCTCAGTTGAAGTATTAGGATATGTCAGGTCTCTCTATCTTGTGTCATTGCCAAGTACTAGCTCTGAAGTGGCCCTGGCTGCAAATTTCTGTGAGATCACATCCCCAGCTGTCTTTGAGAAACTAAAGACACTGTGTACAAGAATCCAGCAACTGAAGAGAGGTGAAGTCTGCTGAAGAAATCGTGTTGTGGAGGATTCAAAAAAATTTTGTCCTTTTGTGTTGAGAAACTTAGTGTAATCACAATGCATGTAAGTGAGGTGAAATTGTAAGGGTCTTTGGCAGAGAGAGAAGAAATATAGGCAGCAAATAGAAAGTTGGCAGCTGGACAAGATGTATGCTCTGGTTTGAATCTTGCAGTGCCATAAAGTTACAATGAAGGCAGAAGGTGTCAGCATTGCCTTGGGTAATGCAGGAAGTCCTCCAAGGTAATGCATAGAAAAATACATGGTTATCCACTGCTCCAGCTTTGAGGGGGTGTGTTAAAAATATTAGATTCACACCTAGTGGGTGTCTTGAAAATTTTCACATCTGTAGGGTCAGTTTGTTGTTCTGCTTGGGTAAATTTGGGAGAGTGCCTCCTGTGATTTGGTGGTGGGGCAGGCCCACGAGGAGATGAAAGCAGCACGAAGCTGACCAGTCACAGCAGGCTGTGTTTAGGAGGCTTTTGCCAACTTTTGGGCCTGTAGCTCTGAATTATGCCCATGGTAAAGAGAAACCAAGCTGCATAAAGTCAGTGGAATGACTCTTAAACTATTGTGAGTTTAACAGGTAGAAAAATATGTTCTGGAAGAATTTTGAGGGCAAATCATGACAAATGAGCCCAGCTGCTTCAGACCAGACAGAGAAACAGATGCTAAAGACTGTTGTTTGATTAGCAGCACTTTAGTGAATAGTAAGAAGTTCTCTACTACTAGGCTTGTTGTATTAAAATACTGCCCATCTTTTATAAGGCATCACCACTGGAATGATTCAGTGACTATGATACCCTGACTCCTCACAAAAGATGAAGTAACCTATTAGAGAAAATACAAAAAGAATTTATGGAATTAAAAGTGATGCATTCCACCCTTTTATTAAAGTGAGATTGAGAAGGGAGCATGACTTTGTCAAGAATTTCATGGACACTGATAGGGAGATATGGCACATGACACTGAAGTAAAATGTGTGACTGAGCACAAAACTTCCACAATTAAGTGCTGGGAACTGTCACTTACAGCATCAGCTCTTGAAGATTTCTAGAAAGGTAGCTAAAACTGTGCCTTGGCCACACGGTGGCAGTTCATTCCTAGCTATTCTGCAACACTTCTATTTCTGTGAACAAGAGACCTGATGATGAAAGTAAAAGGGAAGTTTTTTCCTGCTTCCTCAAGAGACAGTGAGTGTGTGTGTATATCTGTTATTCACTTCTGGATTCCTTATTTCCCAGGCAGTTGTTTGGCAGTTTCCAATCAGCATTAGTTCTTTAAAAATGAGTTTACTTTTCCAGGGAGATGATTTCCTTAGGATATAAACAGCATGACATCATAGGAGACACTGAGACTTCAGTAAATCATGGCTGAGATGGTGACCACTTGCCTTTGACTGTGTCAGGAAACAAATAGACAAAGTAATGTCATCACTAGGAGTAATGCACTCCAAGGTACAGAAAACACAAAGATAGATTAAAAATAGTAAGCAGAGGAATTTAAGATTCAGAAGTTGTCTTGAGATAAGTCTGAGCTAATGATTCTGACCTGATTCTGGAGTTTCTTCCAAGGCCCAGGAGAATCAATATATGAGGTTTCAAGCTACTTGGGGTTTGTAATGCTGTTATTCCAGAATTTGCTAATCCAAGCATTTTGGCTAGTCAACATATAACTGCTCCTGCATCAGCTGCTGCTGTGTCTTCCAGGGGTATGTTTATATTTAGGGCACGAACAATAAACTTTTAGATTTTTTCCCCTCTGTTTTATGCCGAACTACTAACTTAAAGGGAAAAAAAGGAAAATGTCTTAGCACTGCTTATGACTACAAGTCAGCAATGGCAGATTAAGATGGCTCTGTGGTCTGAAAATGTTCAGACTGATGAGGTTCCCTGCATTAAAAAAGCCCATCAGCCCTGGCACTGCTGACATGCAGGCTCTCAGTCTGTGCTTGGTTGTGGCCTGATGTGACACTGAGCCCTTTTTAACTGACAAATATGCTGCCATCATAGTCAGGTGTTTGTATGTGGAACAGCAAGGGGAGAAGGGCCTTGATCAAGAATAAACGCGCTGTTCCTAATTTAGAGCTAGCTTTAGTGTCACTTCACTGAGGGAACTGATTCATAGCATTCTTACCCTTCAATAGCTTCACTTTTCAGTTTCCAATATGCAGAGTTAATTTTACCACCCTCACATCAGGGATACAGACCACTGCTGTGCCAGGAAAACGAAGAGATCAGTGGAAGGACTCTGGTGCAAGCAGAGCTGACCTGCAATTGCAGTTGAATAAACCCAAGTGAGTGCACTTGGGGCAAGATTTGCAGTCACCCTAAGTGGGATTTTCAAAAGGCACGTAACTAGCATCAGTGGGAGTAAAGTGACTCTGACAAATGCACTGGTGCCTGACCGCTTCTGGAAAAGCTCATCTTGTGCCAAGCTTGAGCAAACACAGCTTCACTTCTAGGAATTAAATTAGACTCATGAGAAGTCCAGAATTAGCCCAGTCTGTCTGCCTGTAAGCCTACTAACTTTAAGCCCTGGAGTTGTGTCATTCTGAGAGAAAGGACTGTCCCACACCTCTGTCAGATTTCTGCAGCCCTTGCTGCTCTCTTCCTGCAGGGCTGTGGTTGTTACTGATCTTCCCATTTAATCTGAGCTCCAAGAATTTGTTGACAACGTTCCTTAAAGTTCAGTTATTCACAAAACCAGAATTTGTATAAATGCTTTGTGAATTTGAGAAATGCTGCTTTTATATTCACACTACTATGTCTGAGGGCTCTTGCAAGAGGCAGTCAAAATTGCTGTACTACTAAAAAAAAAACAAAAACAAAACAAAAAAAAAAACAACACATGAAGAAGAAAAGAAACTCACAGCTGCTGTACCAGAACAGCAACGAGCAGGAGTAACTTGGTTACTGCAAAGAGAGGAGAGCCGAAGCTGCAAGCAGACAATCTAACCCTGGTGAGCTTCTTCCAGAATCACTGTTTAACATGAAAATATGAGGTGAGAGAACAAAAATCCAACATCAGGCTTTGAATGTCAGATAAAAATGCCAATTTTTTTGTGGTTTTCCCAATACCAATTGCCTTCCACTCAAATCTGATATGAGATCCATTTATTTCCTATTTTTATTCTGTCAATAGTTCAGTTATATTGGTTCTAAAAAGATTCAAATTGCCCAGAGATTATTTTCTTGCAATTGTCTTTAGTCACATTCTTCCTTCAAAATTTGCTCTTTTCTTTATAGGAACTTGAATTATTGATGTGATGAATTTAGGACTGGGGGTGAAAATGAGCAGAACTATTAAAAAAAAATGAGTGTACACAAAAATGAGGGCACTGTTGTTTTTTTTAGGGGCTTGCCATCACACTTTAACTAGCATTTCATGAGCTCTGTTTTTCCCTTTTTATTCCATGAGGTACAATATGTTAGTGTTTTCCCTTCCTTTAGTATGGTTTTATCAATTCACGTCTGAAATGTCATTATAGAGACCTTTGGCAAAGATACCTGCAAAAAACTCATGTATTTTATCCTCCAGAAGAGAAGTACTTGTCCAAATGAGGATTTTTGTAATGAGGTTAAAGGGGGTTAAAATCTGACTGTATGGTGAGAAGAATTATCAATAGAACTGGGGCTCCAACAGCTCTGCACTTCACAATTATAATTAATTTTGAGCAGCTTGTGTCAAAATTCAGTGCTGCGTCATATCCCCATAGAAATGGAGTGACTTGTGCTCAGTGTAAACCAGGAAAGACCTCAGAAGAGGCAAAGACACCTCACATCAGTGGTGACAAATTCATCTGCCCATGAGATTATTAATGCCTTTACCTACACCCAGGTTTACCTTTCCTCTCTGGGGTTTCATGTGTCAAATGTGTGCTAAAACAGACTCGTTCATCTGGCCAACCTGTGTCAGGAGGCAGCAAACAACTGACAGAGACCCACTTGGCTCAGTGGTGACTCTCCGCCCTCTCCTAGGTAGGGGAAAGCACTGAGCCAGTGCCACACCAAATGCCAACAATCCTTTGAGGGAGATGACCTTGACTGGAAGAACTTCCTGAGCCAGGGAAGTGGACTCTGTGCAATTTACCCTGTGCTGTGGCATGGGCTGGGAAATACTCCACTGGGAAACCTATGCAACTCATCTCTCCACATCCCTGGTTCATTGACAGGAAGGATGATTTCATTAACAGGCCACAGAAAGTACGTTTTTAGCTCAAAAAAATCCTCAAGGAGTTCACAGCTTGTCATTAACTGAGCTCGTTACTTTTGAGGCATGTTCTTATTCAGAAGAAAACTTAAATAACAGGCCCATGGCAATGCACAGCTTAACAGTGACTACTTAGGTAAAAATCAGTAGTTAGGTTTCTCACTAGCAACTTTTGAAACAGGTGCCTGCTAGGTGGTTTGCACAGCACACAGCTCTGTTCCTCAGGAAGGAATTTCCATCCCAATCTACACTGCTTGACTTAATTATTAATATGAAGACTAAACACAGACAGATGGCAAAATAAACTCTCTTAGGTTGGTGTGAATCTGAAGTTCCTTCCACCAACATAACTGGGTGCAGATACTGAGCCAAAACATATAAAAAGCTCTTGATGTGAGTCTGAGATGTCACAGTTTGCACAAAAAAAGACCTGAGAGTCAAGTTCTTGGCCTCTGGGGCCCGTATATCAAACCAGAGTGGATGGTGACATTTGTAGAGATTTTCTGGCTCTTTTCAGCATGCACACACATGCTTAAGTTGGGCCTCACTCTCATTTTTTTTCTGGATCTGGCAGCTTTCTTTTTATGCTGAGCTGATAGTAGTTTTGTCTTTCAGATGTTTACTTGTGTTGTGCCTGCAAGCTCGCCAGAAACACTCGGGCTGTTCTGCCTGTGCTCTGATTTTTTGCTCTCAGCCTCTGAAATGATTTTGCATGCAGTGGGTTTTATTTCTCCTTCCCTCCACTCCTGCTCCTCACCTCCCTCTATAACTATATTTCTTTGGTAGTGGCTTATTACACTAGTATCAGGAGAACAGGAAGAAAAATTTAATGATAGGTGTAGTCAAAATACAAGAGCATGCAGAGAAAGTGGGCTGACAGATGTAAGAATATTCTATGAGGTATAAAAGTTGCAGACATGCAAACTCTCCTTGACAGGGTACATGGGCTCCTCTTCAATCTGTCTAATTCTCTCTGGAGTGACTCTCGCCAGCTAAGGACTTGTGCATCCAGCACAAGCCATGGCTCAGCTCCCTGTGTAGTCACCAGAGGCTGCTAGCCATTCATGCAGGGTATTCATCTCGGGGGTAGAATGGGTAGGATGAATCACCTTCTCAAAATACCTTTTTCTCACAAGCCATAAAGGGCTCTAGCCAATTACCTCTGACTACATGCATGACTTCTAGAAATCCAAAGGTAGGTGAAATGAATCGCAAACCTTTTCTTTGCAACATGTGCGGTATCTCAGAGCAGCTCAACTTGACTGTAGCCTAAATATACCTCTGTCTCTCCCTCTGCAGTTTTCATACTGCTTTGTTGATGCTTACAAGGCAATCAGAAAAGAACTGAAAATTAAATCAATGTCAACTGCTGCACTGGGAAGGTGTTTGAATTGACTCCTGGCTGCTTTATGCCTTTGGTATTGAAGATCTAGAAAGCAATCATGACAGGACCTATCTCCATCAGGAGTTTCATTAGGAAAATAAGAATGACATCTATTTATTTATTTCAAACTGGGAATCCAATCTCTACTTTTGACATAGTGGTGCTAACACTCCTACAAACTCATGCTATCTCTGTTTCCTTCTCAGCCTTTCCCTGCTTCCACTCAGCCAGAGACTCTTTCTTACTCAGGTTTTTGTAGCATCTGACACACCAGGAATAAGGCCTTGTCTGGGCCCTCTGGAAGTTGCTCAGATGCAGAAGATACAGAGTCACACATGCTCTGATGAATGATTGATGATTCTGTGTAGTTTTTTTTATTTCCGACATTGATTGGTATCTTTCTCAACAGGGGAGGAGAAGAGAGCTCTGCACTGAGTTGAAAATACATAGGATAAGAGAGATAAGACTCTCTAAAGAGATAAGGCTAAAGGACTATATTTTCTTTCATCTTATGGCTATTTTTTCCACTTGTGTTTCTGTTTGAGGAATCATACCTCCTGGACAAAGCATAGAGGAACCCTTGCATGCCCACTGTGTTCCCCTCAGCCTATCACTCCAAAGACCTCTTGACAGGAATTGATTCAATTGCTTTATTTTTCCTTGGAAATTGCTTTTATAAAATCAAAATGTTTAGAGTATGCTGTGTCCTGCTTTCTGGCTCCCCTGTATCCAGCCCTAACACTGGCAGGGTCATTTTCAGAGGGAACTGGACTGGATGATTTTGCCTATATGTTACCTGAATCATTGTACTCCATATTCTTCAGAACCCAGGCAGGAATCAGAAACATCTTCATGATTTGTGCTCTGTATGATGATATTACTGATTACAAGTAGCACATGTGAGTAAGTAAAGACATTTTGCTCCTTTTCAATGGCTTGGAGAGCACATCTATGCCAGTGCCTCCTAGCAGACCTTGCTGTCAGACCAAGATGTTGAGTTGTTACGAAGTTCAGACTTCTGTATATCAGTGTCCACACCTAATTTAGAAGTCCAAGCTCCAGGATGATGGAGATCTAATCAATGAATCAGGTGAAGTCTGTGGTTATTCAGCTGACCAGATGTTTACAGCTCCTCCAGGAATGAAATAACTCCACAGACCCTGTCCACTCATTCAGGAGGAGCTCAGGTTCAGGTGCCTTTAAGCCTGTCCTAGAGGCTGTCCCTACAGAGTGATGGAGACATCGACATGACCACTCAGCACATGGAGAGCACAGCACCTCTGTATGAAGAGGCAGTCCTTGTTCTCTGAATCCACACTTGCACAAGATCCACAGCCCTCCCTGTTTCTCCCTGTAGACAATCAAAGCTCTTGAGAGAGAAGCAGCCCTTCTGTAGTGCTTGCCTCAAATTAGCCTTGATTGTCATTAAAAATATCTCAAAATATAAATAGAAATCTCCATGAAGCAAACAGAGGGAAGGGGATGCCTCATTCCAGTAGGTTTGTTTATTTTCCTGATCATTGCTCAAGATTATCTCCCGGATCAAACAGGTAGCATGCTGATTTCACTACCAGCTTCCATGTCCAAGCTTTTCTTAGTGTTTGTAGGTCTTTGGAAGTTCTGCTCTGAAATGAATGCACTATCTTTTCATATGGAAAGGAGGACAGACAGAGCAATGATTCTTCACAGCTTTTTTGCCAGGGGAGGCCTTTGTGGTGTCATGCCAGGCAAGTGCTCTCTCCCTTGTACTGCACTTGGCCAGGCACGCTCTGACAGTATTGCTTTGAGGAGAACTGAGAAGAGGACACTTGCTGAGGAAGAATAGTCACATACAGGAATTCATAATGCAAAATATATCAATTTTTCAGCTCCAGGCCTCTCCTACTCCTTCCCAGAATTTAATGGTCGCTTCTCTTATTCCTAAGACTTTAATTTTATCATGTCCAAATAGCAGTGGTTATGCAGCTGGTGTATGCAGTGACAGATACTCTATAAATACCATAGGCAGAATAATTGCAGTAACTTTTAAAGAGTCAGATGAACATAATAATTTTTTTATATAATTTTTAGTTAGGTGTGTGAGGCACAACTTTCTCTTCCAGATTTTATGAATAGAATCATAAAATTGCCTGGTGTTTCCATTTCAGAAAGACACATCATCTTGCACACACACACCCCCACGCCCCGCCCCGCATATGCACACAGAAGCTTCATGATTTGTATACTCTGGATGAAATTATGATCCAGATGTTGAATTTGGTTCTTCTGGTTTAAGTCTGGAATCATTACGTCTTGACTAATATTCTTTGAGTTTTACAAATCTGTAGGAATATAAATCATTATTAAATCTTGCTATAGTTGTTACCTTATGTGGCATATTATATACTTAATTTTCCTGTTGATGTGCTAGGAAAAAGCTAAAATGTAGGTTGAACCAGAGAGAGAAGAGAAAATATATTTAATCAATAAACTTGGGTGGGATTTGACATTGAATAATTTATTTTAATCATTAGGACATAATATGAAGCTATGACTGCTTCTAAATAAGGCCATCTAGAGTCTGTTGCCAGAATTCTTCAATGGTGAGAGCCAGTGGAAATTTTTAATCAAAAAGAAGATTGCAAAGAGGGAGAGAAGCATGTAGTATTTCCTGTGCTGCAGAAGTTTAACAGCCCAAAGAGGAAAACAAGAATAGACACAAATTTAGAAAATGGAGCCTTTCATAAAGGTAATGAGGTGCATTCAATGATTTACAGAAATGAGAAAAACTGCTTACAATTTTCTCTTTCAGTTTGGCATTTTTTTCATCTACCAGAAACATTTCAGCAATAACACGCATTATAGCCTTGAAGTCTAAAGAAGGATGGGGATGAATGAGTTTTGGATTGTCTTTTATCTTGCCATTCACACAGGGCAATTGTCTGTGAGGCAAATCAAGGTAAGTGACTGCATTTTATACAGGTGTAAATGACTGAGGGGTATTTTTCAAGAGTGATTCAGCTGTCATGTATTGGATGTCTATTTTCAGATGAGGTGAATTGCACTGCAGAAATGCTTGTTTCTTCTTATTGACTATAAAGAGAGCCTGGGGTGACCAGCTCAGATAATGGGAAAACACAACAAAAATGTGCAAGAGAGTATTTGAGAATAAGAGTATGAGCATGTAATGAAAGAATGCGTCATCACCCTTTCACAGACTGAAGCAAAATTAATCTTGCATGCACCACTGCCATCTCATGTTTAGTAAGTGCTTATCTTTCAGCCTTTGTGTTATTTAAGTGCATCATGTTAAAACAGTCTACTAAGATGATTCATGTCATACACAGGAACATGTGCACACTCACATATGTTCTTCTCTGTGCTGTTCCCTAGACAGCACAAGCTGAAGCTTCACAGCAGACAAAGCTCTGTCCAACATTGTCATGAAACTGAGAAAAGAAATCCTGCTGGGTATCGTGCAGAGTGTGTGAAATTAAGGCAAGGTGAGTGAACATCCTCTTCATCTCTTGTACAAGGATCAGATTGAGTTATGGGTCTCAGCAGTGCAGACACTTTCCCACAAGGGAGACAGCCTGCTGAATATAAATATTGTAAGCAGTGAGTCACCAAAGATGATGTCATTGATTTATGCAAGGATTGCAGAGTTTGGATTTGGTAGGAGAAGTTTTCTTGTCTAAACGCAGCCAGACCATGATATGCAGTGAGTTTATTTTATTCTGGTTGTCATAGACTTTTTGCTTAACTTAGGTTTGTGGTGAATTGGGTTATCTTCTCAGGAAAAATAAGTATTCTGGACCCCTCTTCATTTATTTCAATTATTTTGTGTACATTTGTCCTGAAAGGAAGTTGTTTTTTCAGCAGTTACGTAATTGCTGTGACTGCTTATACAACTAGAGGAGGAGACAAGAATGGTCCCATTAGCTTTCCAGAGAAGTGTCTGAGGTGAAAAAATGCATCACATCTTTGACAGCTGTTGTCAGATGGGACATTGATGTCTGGAATGACGATGAAGAGGAAGAAACTATTGATTCTTTGTCAGAATGGTAGTTCCTCAGATTTTAGATAAGCACTGCTGATGGCTCTCTACTACCACCACAGGTGTTTATACACACATGGACACACACGTACACTGGCTAAAGGAGACATCTCAGTTTCAAGGACTGTTGATCTAGAATGTGCCAGGATTCATGTACAATATATGCTTGTATACATTCCCAGATGTGCTATGGTTCAGTGTTTTTGGGTGACTGTCTTTGGTTTCTTTTTCTTCTTTTTGAACTATTCCACTGATCAGAATTTCAATAGGCTATGGCAGCCAAAATACTGCCATTTCTACCAAACTACATGAACTGCAAGTATTGCTTTTCTGTGTCCATAGGAATATTTGTAATGAAGAAAGAGTCATGTCACAAGTCACTGGAGGGAGGCAGTCTCCAGTGTTATACAAAGAAGTTGTGTATAGTAATAAAAAAAACATGTCTGTGTTATTATATGCAGGATGTTTTTCTGTCACCATTTTCACAAAACTGGTTTTCTGGATGTTACTACAACCTCCAGAAACCACTGTTTCCTATTTTCACATAAAAATCCTCCCATGAAATATTTGAGAAATTTTTACACAACAGTTTGTTAAGGTATTTTATTTTGTGGAAGATAAAAATATTTTTCCATTAATCAGTTGAGGGTCTGGTATTCTGGTATTCAGACAGTTCATTACAGATAAAGAAGGTTTCTGAAACTACAAAGAACAGATATACAGTCAAGACCTTCAGCAAGGCTCTTTTTTTTTTTTTTTAAGCACCATTTATGCCTCTCAAAATCCTCTCCACAGTCTTGGTGTCTGTATTTTGTCTTATTATTATCCTCTCCTCTCCTCTCCTCTCCTCTCCTCTCCTCTCCTCTCCTCTCCTCTCCTCTCCTCTCCTCTCCTCTCCTCTCCTCTCCTCTCCTCTCCTCTCCTCTCCTCTCCTCATGATAGCACTGTTTCCTAGTCATCCCACATCCCACATCCCACACAAATCTACAAATACACACTGTTATCTTATATTTCTTATGAAATAGAGGTTTTAAAATCCTTATTCATAAATTTTATTCACTCAGTCGTGTATCAAGCAAGCAGATATGAATATTAATGAGTTCACATTAAGTGTATGAAATTCAGGGGCCTGTTTAGATAAATAGTTTACTGTCATCCATCTATCAGTTAGTTACTTTGCCCATATTGAGCAGGAAAAAATGTTTTGTAAACTTTGTGCTCAAAGCAAAAGGAAAAAAATAATCTAACACAGGGAGAAACACAGCCTATGCTGAAGCTCAGAAATATCTTTTTGCTTGTGTCTTTGGGGAAGAATTCAGAGAGAGAAGATTTTAAAAAAATACCACAACAAAACCAAACAACACAAACATAACAAACAAAAACATTAGGCAACTGAAGATTTTGTGAATATATGTTTTATATAAACTCAAATATTATACAAAATATCATCTTTCCTGGAGTTTTTTTTTTTTTCCAGTTAGCAACCTCCATTTCCAAGCGCCTGAGATCCAAAATGTAATTTTCTGATATTATATGGGTTTTTTTCATTGTTGCTTTACATTGTCATGGCAGCTTCCAGTGAAAACTTTAGTTCTGACTTCAGAGGGAACAAAAAGAAGTTGCCAACATTAAAAAAATCTTTAATGCATCATTACAAATGAGGTTAGCTCTACTTCTGTTCTTCCTTTGGAACATCTTGTCCATGTCTCCATGAAAATGACAGCTGTTGATTAAAACGTCTGCAAAACCTTTCAAATGTCTTTGATTCTCATTCATGAAACAAGTCCTGCTTTTATTGTGTCATAGGGCAGGGACTGGAGATAAAGGGTGGCAGCAAGGATAGGATTGTTTCCTAGAAAGCCTTTTGGGTGTACAGAGCTCTTCCTATATGGGTAGATATGGGTAGATTATTTTATCCTGCCAGGTGCATCAGCTAGATTCATAGGGGAGTTGATTGTCTAGTTCTAGAGAGTATAGTGGAAAAAAGAGAGAATAAAGTGTCTTCAATGAATGATGTATAACTCTCTCTGTGGGGGAGTGTGATGAGCTGAAGACACAGCTGTACCTCAGCTGGTGCAGGAGGCTTTCCTCAGTTGTTTATATTAGCCTGTTACCTCAGCATTCCTTCCAAGGAGTCTTGGGATAAATTCTAATAGATGTGCCTAAGTAATATTAAGCATAGCTAGATTGTGTCTTTTCTATCACACATAAATCCATGGGTTGGGAAGGTGTGAAGGAAAAAAAATGTATGTGCTAATAGTGTCATTGACACATACTTTTATTTAAAGGATAATCTGGGATGATCTGGGTGGAGTCCATGCAGTGTAGGATGTACTTGTGCTCCCTCAAAATTTGCAGCTTGGTGTAGCTAGAGAAGCTGAAGGTGAAACTCCCTAACACTGCATCTCATGATGCAGCAAAAAAACAAAATCTTTTTGTGATGAACCAGTGGCACTCGGCAGAGATAGAGCTTTCTAACCATCTGGAGTGGAAGGATGGAAGAGGTCCAAGAATTTGGAGGCCGAAAAGACAGAGAATGTGCTGCATGCCATGCTGCAAAAACACATTAGGGTAAGGAAGCTTAAGGAATCAGCTTGGTTCCTTCCTTGGAGGTTCCTTCCTTGTCCTCTCCGTCTCCTGATATGTATGGCCTTAAACTTTGCAGCTCCCTTTTGTAACAGTGTGTTTACCAGAGCAGTTCCAAGGTATTCTTTTTCTCCAGACAATGAATTACATCACCCAGGGCATACAAGTGTCATCAGGGACACTTGCAGCTATGATGATGGGGAACAGATGGCTGCACATGAAGAACAGGCCTTTCCTGGGAACTCCACCTAGGAGAGTTGAATCATAAATTCATGCCTGATACCACTGGTGCAAAGCTTTTTAAAAGAGAATCCTGTTATGAAGAAGTAGATGTAGATAGTTTGTAGCAGGAAAGGAGGGCATTTCTGGCTCATGTATTTTCTTATCTTCAACCTGGAATATACCAGCTCAGCAAAGTCCTGTACAACACCTACTAAAGCTCTTTTTAGCCACTACAGCTAGAGGTGTCTGACTGCTTCTTGCTTAGCACACAATAATTTACTGCCCAGTGTGTGTGTGTTTGTGTTAGAATTCTGAACTTCAGGGTGTCTGCACAAAATGGTGATGGTCAATTTGGAGTTTCAATGCTGCAAATGTATGCCTTTAGCATGAGGTCCCCTCTGTGGCTCTGGAGACTTGTACTCCTTCAGGCAAATCCGATCTACAAACAGATGCAAAATAGAAGTGACCCAAATTCTGTCCAACATGGCTGAGGATATTAGAATACCCAGGATGGGATGTCAAAAGAAACTTTGAAGAGAGATGTCCATACTTCAATCAGTGTAATTCAGCTACCAAACAGGGAAAGATGGTAATCTTTCCTATCCTTACAGAAAGTTTTTCTTCATCTATCAAACCAATTAATAGAAATTTGACAAGTTACAGAAATCTGTTGTCAAAGTCTTTACTGACTTAGTTAAATAAAAATAGAAGCCTTTATGGAGACATGTACATCTAAGAGCTGACTTCTTCCTCATGAGAATTTGATTCCTGCACAGTACTCTTCAATGATGTTATGACAATCACAAATATATATTCTGTCTGGGAGCCCTTCCAAACAGTGGATATGATGAATTTAATGTACTCCAATTTTGATTGATCTGGCAATGTCCATTGAATTTTTAAAGTAAATGTTTCCATCATTGTTTTCTTTGGTGGGTGATGCTTTTGTGTGTGTATTTTGTTTGTTTGGTTGGGTTTATGATGAGCTTTCTTCTGTCTAACCCAACAGAACCTGATGTCACCACAGGAAGTAAAACTGGATGAAAATGTGGGGTGTAAAAAGTTCCTTCAGAACTTCAAACATCAGTTCTTGTAAATACTCTTTCGCTCCATTCAGTTCTTTGAGATAAGATTTTAGAGATCTCTTGAATGTCCCTTTCACTTGTATTTGTAAAAAATCCCAACCCAACAAAGTAAAACCTTGTCATTGGGAAAATTTTAAAGTTATATTTAAAAAAAATTGCTTGTCCATGTTAACAATAACTACTTATCCTTTCAATGGCTGACACCCATACCTTCCTTGGCAATGGAAACATTTAGCACATCCTAAGACTGGGACATTGTCTGTGTCCATCTCACCCCTATGGAAACTTTACCATTAACTTCAATGGGTCATAGGGATTGGGCATTGCTTGACTGTAGAATCTGCTGCTGTTCAGATGAAACAGCAGGAGATGATGGTTGGAGGCATCACAGTCCCCATCACCAGCCATGCATGAAGAGCAGCCAATCTTACATTTGACATGAAAATTGTCTCCAAGACATCATGAACCCCATGGCTGAGGAGTTCAGTCAGGGAGCTATAACTGGATTCTTGCTCTGGAAAGCAAGTACCAGTAGCTTTTAAGCAGGATTTCAATTTCCAGTGAATGTCAACATACTTGCTTCAGGTTGATATTCATGTGTAATGTTATGCTGAATTCAGGCTGTGGGACTCTACTTTTGCAGCAGAAACAACTTCACAGTTCAGAATCCAATAATGCACTAAAACATGCATTTAACCATAGATAAGTAGTCAGTTCACTGACAATTTAGAGAAACAAGCACTCAGGAACAAACTGTCTTTATTGGTATATGTGCTTAGGGATAACCAGGAAGTCATTTAGTAACTCATGCACAGACACAAAAGACTTGATGTAATTATTTATTTTGCACTTGCTTTTTGCTTGCAAGAGCTACTTATACAAGGACATGTTAAATTGCTCATTGAAAATATGCAATTTTACAGCTCTTTATCAGCCAGCTTTAAAAGCATAACATTAGTTGTATAAACACAGAAGGCTGACTTTGGCATGCTGGGTTGTAAGGGAGAGAGAATAGTCTGATGGAGACATGTTCAAAGTGGTGTTTTTCATGAGTGCACCGGGGCTGTAATCCCTTCTCCCCTTTTGCCAATTGCTGTCACTGGGGTGACAGTCACAAGACAATAGGAAAACAACTAAGGCACTACAGTCTCAATCATCTTCCCCTTACAAACACTGCCCTCCCTGTCATTATCCCAAGGCTATAGCCTTGTTTCTCCAAGGAAGTGTACAGGTTCCTACAGAGGAGTAAGATGTTACTTAGGCCCTAGAGTGCTAAGTGGGGACCAGCCCGTTCAAGCTTTTGTGAGGCATGGCTGTTCAAGAAGGAGTACTAAATATTCTAGGTAGAGACAATGAGAAGCTGATATGATGTTTCCTTTTTGATTCGTAACAGCTGATCAGAATTGGGATCTGCTCTGGATCAGTTGGTGATGAGAAAATGCCATAGTGCTGCTCGTTTGGAGTCACTGTCAACACAGCTTACTGGAGAGAAAGTCACAGTCTTCCAAGAGTACCCATCTCAGCTCAGCAGCTTTTGAGTAAGGAGAAAGAAGTGCAGATGGAGCAACCTACCTGAGTATTTTCTTCCCCGTCACTTTTGGCTAGAGCAATCATACAACAAGGGTCATTTTGGAATTATCTAGACCAGGTTACTTTGGAGATTTCATTGTGGGGATATGCTTAAGATCAGTCAAATCAACATGAGTCAGTGGAAAAAGGTAGGTGATTCAGGGGGATAATCCAGCATGTCTAAGAGAGACATCAAGGGAAGCTGTAAATGGAGGTGTGAACACTACCACCCACACACATATACCATGTGAACAGAATTATTTTCACATTACTTAATATTTCCACCCACCACCTAAAATCCAGGTGCTTAAATGGAGGAGTAAGATTCTCCTAACCTTCACCTTGTAAAAATCCTAGCAATTGCTTTACTCACACAAGAGCCAATTGTTGGCAGATAGATCCAGAATTCTCAGCAGTAGCGTGCTTCCCTGCCTGGACAGATTTCCATGGGCTCAAGGTCCCTCAGAGCAACAGGGTGTACTGAGTGAGGTAATAACTTGGAAGGGGTGTAACATCCACTGGCTTCCATGTTTGGACTTTTTTGTTGGCAGGCTCTTCTCTTTCTGCTCAGGCTTCTACCTGGAGAAATCTGAGCTACACAGGATCTAGAAATTCCCTGAGTATCTTAAATTTGTCCTCTCTAGTGCTGCTCGGAAGGAGCTCTGCAAGATAGGTGCAAAATGTGGGACAAATTAGTTGGAACCAGGCTTTCTGTGGATATCCAACAAAGGGAAAGCACAGAATAGAAAGGTAAAGAAGGCAAAATATATACAGGGTGCAGAGAAGTTGCTTGGGCACATAAACACGGGCTCTTTGCAGGTGCCTAAAGATTTTGTGGAATAATTGAGGCAACTCCCTTGAAAACAAGGACTTTGGATTTACACTTACCCATACCTGCAGAAGAAAAAGGAACCTATTTTGTAGTAGTCCTGATTCTAGTTTCCTATTTTATATTCTCGGGGTCTCCAGCAGGAACATGTTGTCTCTGATTTATGATTCATACATTTTTTATTGATCATGGTCTTTCAGAATAATTCACAGATAAAACAATTTTTTGGGGCATCCAAAAGACCAATGCTTAAAAATAAAATTTCCATGACCTGCATTGAGTTAGTACCTGGCAAAAATCCTAACCAACCCTAAACTCAGCAATAAATAACTTACAAGAACAGCTTTCTTACTGTGGCATTGCTTCCTTCCCTAGTGAACAAATACAGTCCAACTCTGCATTCTACACCCAGGCAAAATTTCTGTTGATGTTAGTGGGACTTTTTCCCTCAGAAGCCTAAAGTCTGGTCTGCAGTTGTCATGGTGGTGACACAGTGGATTGAAGATGCTCCACTCTGCTCCCTGTGTAAACACAAGGTTTTCATCTGGCTCTTACAACCTAGTTACACTGGGCACCACTTTGTGTCATGCAACACAGAACAACTCTGGGCTTATCTGCTGGAGAAACAGTGCCCAGTTTGTGAGATAAAGTCATTTACTTGTTATTATAGAAAGGAGAAAAAAATGCTCTTGTAATGCACTTTAGGAATTGAGCATCATGGAGTCTTTCTGACTTGCTTCAGGCATTACCGACACATGATCTCACAAGGACAGACAGAAATACTCATTAAATAAAGTCATTAAATGCTCCTTGCTGTGCTTGACGTATGACACCTTCACATATTTCACACCATCAATAACTACTGCAAAGTGCAATAACAAACAGGAAAATAAGTGTGCAAAAGAAACCTTAAATGTCTAGAGCAGATTCCTTTCCGAGAAGTCTTGCAAAGCTCTCTTCTACTAAAAAAATTGCTAGCAACAAATAATTTTTACTAGCACTGTAGAACTAATGGAACTGCAGGAGAGAACTCTGGATTCCTTTCTGATTCATGCTTCACAGTGGAATTGTTAAGTTTCAGTTGCAGGATTTTTTTTCCTGGTGATGATGTATGAGCCAGAAAAGAGCAGAGGCCAAATGGTTGCAGAGCTGGCACTTATGAAAGAGATTTCCTGGTAGAAATTGAACAAATCAGACCAGAATTCACAAATATGGACCCTCACACTCTCTTTTTACCAGCTCATTTTTTCCTGGTTTATGCGTGAAATTTGGATACTTAAATGAAATATGAATTACAGAAGGCTTCACTGAGCCCAATCCAGCAACATGACTTGCCTGGGCAGAGTGCTACACGTACAGGAAGGGAGGCAGAAGAACTCCATGTGGTTTAGCTGTTTACCCATGTGCTGTGCGTTAGGAAACACTTATTGAGGGGTTATTGAATTCTACTTATTGAATTCTGCTTGAACTCTTTTGTACAGCTCTTTAATATATTGAAATCCTATCTTGCATCCAGCATTTTGGTATCCTTTCTCAAAGTAAATGAGGTTTTTTGATATCTCTTTCACTGCAGATAGATCGTTATCAGAAGTAGCAAACAGTGGTATATTACCTCCTTGGAGTGTTGAGGCTGACACTATCAGGTGCTTTTCTGCCGTGCCATATAAAAGAGCATAGTACATGGGAAGCTGTTTTCACCCAGAACCAATTACAGCACAAACTGATAGAACAATAAACTATTGCCTTGGGTACCACTGCCCTGGCCATCAAAATGTACACAGCAGTAAGGAGGGTGCACTGTCTTTTAACTTTTTAAATTTCCTTTGTATAATTCTTGGTCCCTGTGTTAGCATAGGCTTGCTTATACTTACTTCCACATTTTCTCTGGTGCAGAAATCTGCCAAATTATGAACTTTAAAATAGATGGAAGAAGAGAAACTAAAGAGGAAGTGAAAGGGAAAAGAGCTTTTCAGGGAAGTAGATGCATGCAACTGAGAATGAAATCAAAGCCTCCTTGCAGTCAGGCTGAACAGAAAGGTTCATACACACAGGCCTGCTGGCCCAATATAAAACAGCTAAAACAATATTGCTCTGAATTCTGGGAAAAGGTAGCAAGCTCAATTTATTTCGAAGTGTCAAATAATTCAGCCATTCTCCATTTCAGGCCTAAAGAAAATCCCTATAGAAATTCAATTTATATCCCAGTGCCCAGTGTTACTGTTAGGGACACGAAAAACTACACACTCATCGTCAGGTTGAAGTGAGAAAAGAAGGGGGCAGTTATTTATGATTTGGGGTTTAAATAGGATTTGGAATTTGGTTAAGGATTGGTAGATGAGAGGAACATCTCTCTGACCTCAGTGGCTAATTCAGCAGTCCATTACAGAGAGGTATGTGAAAACAATTTACTTGTTTATGTTACATGTGTAAGAAACTCCAGTTCAAGAATGTAAGTAATTAGAAGACTAAAGAATTAGGGCAACAGCCCAGCTGCACCTTCTTTTTTGGCTGTCAATGAACACACTGGATGATATGAAAATGCGATAGCAGGATGTCGTTTGAAAATAGATATAGAGGAAAATTGATTCAGCAGACATAGAATTCGATCTATGCCTCACCATGCTGTGGAAACCATACATGTAAAAAGGGGTAAATATTGCCGTGGCCCAGAACAGATAGCAACCAAGCACCTGGAATTGGAGCACACAACACAAAACCTGGGTGAATAGGACATCAAATTACGTAAGTGCTGATGTTTCCTTGTTGCAGTTACTTCACTATTTTTTGTAAGTGTTTGTTGGTGGAAGGGGAGAGGAGAGTCAGCAAGCACTCAGAGGCTCAGAGGAATAAGGGAACATGTCTTGAAAAAATCTGAGTAAACCAGTAGAAAGACATGCAGAAGGACAAAGGGGCAGGCAAAGAGCTTGGCAGTGGGTAAGGAGCACAAAGATAAATTTTCTGTGGGGGGTAGGAGAGGGAAGATAAAGGGGTAATTTAGATTTACAAGCATGGCTCAAATGGCTGGTTTTGAGCCCTTTTCCAGCCCCAGGACTTGGAATATGGACTGTCCCTCACCTTCACACCCATTAGCCTATGCTTGCACAGGCCAGTGTGTCTCACTGGGTTATGTACACCCTACCTTCTGCCAGTGGAAGGCAGACAAAATCTGTGACTAACACATCTCTGCCCCAAGAGGAGGGGATTTCATTGCCTCACGTGCTTAGTGACTCATGGGTGAGGCATTGACTCCTACCCTGCAGTAAATCACATAAATGTCAGCAATGTACCATGAAGTGTCCCAGGAACCTTGGTCCAGATGCAAACACTTTGCCTGTTTGTTGGCTCATATATCACTGCATGCAGGGATGGGACCTCACCTTAGAGTGAAATTCTGACAGAGCAGGAGCACTCATGGCAGAAAGCAAGTCAGCAGGATCCCACTTCACGTCTAGAGAGATGAAAAGGCTATTGTTTCTGGCAAAGACTGTGTTTTGAACCTCAGGACTGTGAAAACAGTAAGAGATTTATGAATTGCTCTTCATTGCATGCAGCCACCAGACTTTAGCCAGCACACGTGAGGAATGCATATCCTGTAGAAGCATTGAGCATGCTGGGGATGTTGCTGGGACTGAGGAGGACAGTTAAGCTCATTCTCCCACTCTTTGTGCCCTTGTTATAAACAGGAATAACAATGTGAAGTTGGCAGAACAAGATCAGATCAAAGGTTTGTTTAGGCCAGCATTCTAGCAGGAGGCACTAGAAAATCCTTAGGGAAAATCTTTAAGAATGGGAAATGCAGAGATTCAGGCTCAGGTTGGCATCCTGTCCTGGCTTCCAGCAATCAGCAACTTAATCTTTCTAGACCTGGGGTTGTGTCCAGACCACCAAGTTTAACAGCCACCACGGACTTACCCTCTCTGAATCTGTCTAATCCCTTTTTGGATCCATTACTCCATAAGCTCTGAGATAGCTGCACACACAAACCCAACTTGGCAACTACCCACATGCCTTTGTGTGGATGTGAGGATCCAAGCAAGCCTGTACTCATTAAAGGAAAACAAAATGTAAGAAAACTTGGCTCTTAAAAGCCTTTCTTCTCTCCTGATTTTGAGTTCATGTTTTCCTGGCTCCTCAAGGCACTATGTACTGTCACCCCTGCTTTCTTCCTCCTCTAAGCCCTTCAGGAGGCAGATGTTGTAGGAAGCCTGGGCAGAGAGGTGGTAACTGTTATGGAGCACCCTGATGATGAGCAGCTGCTTACCACAAGCGACACTGCCGGCAGGGAAGTCATCAGAGGCTTGTTTTAAAATGGTCCTGATACTCTATTTCACACAAGGGGAGATGGGCTGAGGATGATCCAGATGAGCCTAGTAAAGCCAGGTCAGACCTCATCTGGATGCTATAGCAAATAGCTCCCCGAGAGTCAAACTTTTTTCTACAGCATTTATGTGCTCCACTCCTCCTTATTAACCTGGGAAACGGGGAACTAAGCCCTTTTAATATCTGTCCCTTTGACTTTGCTACTGGAGTCCCCACATCCTTAATGAGTTACCTCATCTTGAGAGACTGGAGGTGTAAGCTGTGGCTCTGTTTGCTGACCTGGTTTGTACCTGGGCCCTGTCTCTTTACAGGGCAGACATTCCTGATTGCTGATGCCAGTGGAAAGCTTCGCTCAAGGCTGGTAAGCTTGCACAGCAGCAGTGGGATTTGGCAGATACATTTATGTTAGTGCTAAACTCAACCACAGTTAAAGGGCACCACTAAGTCCCCACCACAGCAAGCTATGCTAAACACCAGATTTCCAATTTTGTACTATGTGGGACCCACAAGCTGAAGCAGTTTTATAATCTGATTTGTCCTTATTTATGCTGAACACTGTGAATAAAACCATATTCCACTACATACAGTACTAATCTAGTCTGGTCACTGCAGAGTTCACACCTTTATGGGTTGATGATAACTGACATGAGGGTCATTTACACTGTGCAGAACAAGACGTCACCCATCTCTCCATTAGCCATTTGCCTTGCAGCAGCCTCACATCAAAGGCACCTTCATCACTGAGTTTTCAAGAGTGTTTTTGAAGACTTTGGAGTCTCCTGGAGACATAATAAAATTGATACTGACTACATGGAGAACTGAAGATAGAAGAGTTCAAAGGACAAAAATATGACTCTAAGAATGTGGACACCTTGTGCTTCTACAATATTGCCCCCACAGCTCTGGTTTGCTGGGTGATGGTCACAAAACAGAAGGGAATCATTCCCAGGGTTTTGCACTCCACTTCCTTGATCTGATATGGCCCTTCAAGCCACCTCACATGCATTTGCTGTACGTGGTTATGGTCCACTCCACCTGACTTCCTCCATCTTCCATAAGGAACTTTCTTGTACAGTTTTTCTCTACGGTTTCTGGGTGTGCTGCTTTTGCTATGTGACCTGTAGTATTAATGATATGGCAGATGACAAAAGAAATCAAACACAAAGTAGCAGTTCTGACACAGCTGAATGCAATGCACCAGCCCTGCCATAGAGAATAAGTGAATCCCACAGGACAGCACATGCATAGAATCATCATAGACTCAATGAATAATATGGATTGGAAGGAATCTTAAAGATCATTTAGTTCCAACTCTCCTGCCACGGGCAGGGACACCTCCCACTAGATCAGGTTGGCCAGAGCCCCACCCAGCCTGGCCTTGAACACTTCCAGGGATGAGGCATACACAGATTCTCTGAGAAACCCATGACAGCACTTCACCATCCTCACAGTAAAGAAATTCTTCCTAATATTTAATCTAAACCCAACTTCTTTCAGTTTAAAGCCATTTCCCCTTTTCCTATCACTATATATCCTTGTAAAAATTCATCCTTCTGCTTCCTTGTAAGCCCTCTTTGGGTACTGGAAGGATGCCAGAAGGTCCTCTCTTCTACAGGCTGAACATCCCCAGCTCTATCTGCCCATTTTCATAGGAGATGTGCTCCAGCCCTCTGATCACTTTTGTGGCCCTTCTCTGGACTAGCTCCAGCAGGTCCATGCCCTTCTTATGTTGGCGGTCCCAGAGCTAGATGCAGCACTCAAGTGTCTCATCAGCCTTACCAGAGTTTTCTCCTGAGGTGGCTGACGAGCTATATCTGTTCACACTGAAGACTGCTTGGAGATTTTCCTGGCACTTTTTTAACACCTCTTTTTGTTCTCACATTTTATCTGCCAGCAACTAAAGCCAGTTGGCCTTAATGGAGAATTTAAAAAAAAAGGAACAATGAAGAGTGGCTTTCCAATTAGCAATGGCAACAGACATCCTAGGATTAGTGTTTTGTCATAATACATGGAAAATAAGGAACAATAAATTGCAGAAAGCCTGATATTAGGCACTTTAATGAAAAAAGATGATGAGTTTTCAGTCCAGACTTTAGGAATGCCAATACTTTGTAACAAAGGTAAACAGAAGTGTTCAGTGCTTTTGCTCTCAAGTCCCAAAATGAAAAAAGATGAAGTTTTATTACCTATATTTTTAAAATCAAATACAATCTACAGCCTTTCTCTTTGGCTGCTAATATAAAGTTCAAGATGAGCAGAGTGACTGCCCTTTAAAAGAGCAAAGAACCCCCAAATTTCAGTTTGCCACTGTAACATTCATGAGAGACTATTTTAATAAAAAACATACAGCATGAGGGCAGGTGTCTTCAAGCTGGATCCAGAGCCATAATTTAAGTCCTTTTCGTGATACAGAAAGTTCCGAGTAACACTGACCATGGACTTTGGCTCACTATCCTTGACTTAATTCACAGGTGAAGCAGAGCACAACTTTAAGCATAATGAGCCAGAGGTCCAGTAGTAGGTGACCCATGTAATACCTTGGCTAAGAAACTGAGATTGTGCTGTCCTATAAAGTTTGGAACAAGAAGCACCTAGGAGTCATTACTTACAGTTATAGCAGATATTTTCTGCCTGAATTCTTTGAGATCAGGAATGCCTCTTGTTAGTGGACTTAAATTCACTACACAGCAATGTGTCTTTCCCTTAGAAAAACTTTGAGGGATCTGCAAAAAGGGAAGAAAATGTTGGAAGTTATGAATCTACAGAATTGCATAGAGATACGATTACTAACCCTAACACCTGCATCTGATGGTGATGGCTTCTGTCACTCCTTGATGTCAGCACTGACCCATGTAAAAATTTGCCAATGACTCCTTCCTTTCCTGCTGCAGGCATTCCCAAGGTCAGACTATATAAACAGTTCATGGTAGCTTGGTTGCTCCCTGAAACCATTTAGATCCTTCATTGTAGGAGCCCCAGATAGGTGACAGAAGGAAAGTTCTCATGCCATCTCATCTCTTCATGCTTCTGGGGATGCAGAGATGAGGGCAACAGAGCCCTGAGGGGGAAGCCAGATGTGGGACTTCCCTGCTCAGTCCATGAGAGATGCTTTGTGTGCAGCCAGCATATGTACTTTTGGTGATTCTGTGATCCAAACCAGGCCATGGGCGTAGGCAAGAGACTACAGACCTGAGCAGAAAGGAGTTGCTTGAGTCCTTTCAGATGTTTTTTCCTCAGGAAAGCTGAATGACCTCCTTCAAAATACCTCCCTCCTTCATCTTATGGACTATATCTGATCTTATGAACATTGGTAATGGGTGTACCTAAATTAGGCCATTGAGAATTATTGATTTTCCACTTGGGAAGGAGACTAACCATTAAACTGAAACAGAAAAAAAAAAAAAGAAATTCTCAATATTCAGCAGAATGAAACAATTAATTCTGTCTGACTGAAGAATTTGAAGTGACCCCAAACAAATGCCTTCCTTCCATTGCCTTGGGGCTTTAAAAAAGTCAAAGAAGGAAAGACAGACAGCCAAAGGGGGAGGCTAGGTGTCCAAGCCAAAGATATCAAGACAAATGCAGCCTTTCTCCTCACTTTGTGGCTGAAGGACTTCAACAGTAATGTGGAGAGGAGAAGGGGTGCCTCTTGCCTGGGATGTGTACAAATGGACTTCAAACTCTTGGTTTGCCCAGTTGAGCCTAATGAACCTGCACTGAAATCTTATGAGAAGATGAGAGGATGGACACATGCTCTGGGTGTTGATGTTTTTCCACTTTCTAAAAGGTGATAAAGGAAGTTAATGTGTAATGAGGATTACATGTAATGTTTTTTAGCAGAAATGTCAGCACAAAGGATAAATAATGTTGGTGGCCACTCACTGTTGGCTTTTGGCAAACCAAAGGTGTGGCCAGCTTCTCATCTTGGAACTCATTCATTTTATCAGCATTGCCACAGGTCAAGCAGGATGCAGGACAAGAACAACATGGGAATTTAGTGAGCCTTTCAATATACAGTGTGATGGCACATTTGTGACCTAGACCCACTGGCTGCTAACTGTATCATTTACTTGGGCTGCTTGTTCTGCCAAGTCCGCATAGGTCATCAGTAGAAATGCAATCACATTTCCATTTTTTTACAGGCTTTCTTATATTTTGCTTCTATGGAAAATACATTTTTCTGTCATTTTGTACCCGGAAGTTTTCCTCCTACACATCATGCAGACAAATAAACAACCGCACAATCCAGTCAGGGAGGTCAGCAGGCCTGATACTGTGCTATGTCAAACTGAGCCAGTCTTTTACATGTGTTATATATTCACCTTTTCTCTGGCATCTGCATTGCACTTGGGAAAATACTCGCACGCAAAGGGATGGGCTCTGGGGAATGGAGAAACATTATCTAGCACGGGAATACTCAATTAATTTTCAGCAAGCAGCTTTTATAATACATAACATACACTTAACATAATAGGCTTTGGTCTTGTGCCAGAGATTCTAAATGATTAGGCTGTATCAATTTACTCTTGAAATACTGATTAAAATCTCAAAACTTTCATAGCAAATGATGCATGAACCAGAATCTGAAATGTGATGATTGAAATATTGCAATGTCACAGATTCATCACACAGCCTTTCCAAATCCACTCTCAGTTTCAGCTGGCCCCTTAAATGTTCTACTCACACATCTTAGGGATAAGTTTTTTCTCCTGTTCTGTCTCCCCCTCCCCGACCCTCTGCCTCTCGGAAAGATAATAGCCAGGCCTTAATTGAAGCAAACAGGTCATTAAAACAGTAATTTTGTAGATATTTGCAATGACAGACATTCATTCTGTGCCAAAGACAAGTAAAGAATTGAGGACTGGATATTCCATGCACATTAATTCTACCATGGACCATATCAAAGTTAAACATCCTCCTCATTTCTTACTGTGAGAAATTTCCATTGGGAACAGAATTTAAACAAAGAAAACTAAAAAATAACTATTCAATTTTTGCCCTGTGAATGGTGCCCTAGCCTTGAAGGAGGTCTTAACAAATGGTGTCACAACTTCTCCAAAGAAAATGGAGATTCTCATCTCCTGTTTCTTGGTGCACAGTCACAACTCATCATTTGTTGCAGATAAGAGAGGTCAAATCACCCTGATTATTTTTACAACCTCTCTGTAGGACAACCCTCATCACAGTTTCACTGAAATGCCCTTAGCCCTAACTGGAATCCAGAAACTACAAGCAAAATTGCCTGCTGCATGAAGCACATTGTCCAAAGATGATGTCTGTCCTAGGAGCCATTGTACCAGAGCTTTAGCAAAATGATACTTTAGCGGCAAGCCAACACTGTAAATCTCATACTGGGTCTCAAATGCCTGTAAAGATAAGTGCACTTGGACTTCTTCAAACTGTCAGCTACAAGTCCCTTCCTCAGCTGTCAAACTGCAGTGTCTCTGGGGAGAAGCCATGTGTGATTCAGATAGTCTGACAGTGAGGATGTCCTGACCTGCTCTGGCAAAGGACAGCACTCACCAGCCTGAAGGGAGACATCTGAGCCTGGACTCATCCCATTTTACTTCAGGCCAAGTTGGGAGTCTTATTACACTAAGACTTTTTCCCACAGACTAGAGAGAGGCACCACCAGACTCCTTGTCAACACTCAAATGAAGATGTGTTTTTGTCCCCAGTGACCCTGAAGGAAACCGCTCCTAACTGAGTGTTCAGTTAAAGGCCTAAAATTAGATGAGGTGGCCTGGACCAGGCAGCAGCCTGGTGTAGCTGCCTGCACAAGAACTGCCAATGTGCTCAAGCCCAAGCCCAGTCTTGGCAGGCTAGGACCAACATTCCAGGCCATGTCTGGCATTACACTAACATCTAAGGATGCTAGGAACTGGGACTTTGGGGAGATGATCTCTGCTCCAACCATTTTAGGGACCATATGAAGCAGGGAGATATCAGAGGGAGAAGCATGTCATCATTTCAGGGTGCAGAGAAGATGCCTGGCTAGATGCAGTGGCTGTCCCCTGAGGGCTCCCCTCCTCCCAGCTGGCAGTGCTGTCCACTGCGCTTTTGCCATGCCTGAACCTGTGTCTGGGAGCTTTCCTGGTCCATCGCATGCCACCATTAGGGGACAACTTCTGTGCTCTTTTCAGAGCTTTTACTGTGCTCCAGCTCAAACTGTATGTATGCAAGGATGAAAAAAACCCCAGCTGAATGAGATCATTTTTCTCTTCTCATCTCAGACATTCAGCCTGCTAGCCAGGGTTACTGGAATAAAGCAGGGAAGCTCTTTTTCCATAGCAAGCCATCTGGTTGACATAGACTCACACTGATGCTAATCTGTTGGTTTTTTTCTTTTTATTTTTTTTTTCCTGAGGAACACTTCATCTGCAGCTGTAAATTCAGACCTGCTCCCTCTGTGTGCAGAGCATTCATTTTGCACACATATTTATTACCACATTATGCCCCATTGTAGGTGTCAGGAAATCATTGTTATCCATGGTGTGTCTACGTTGTTCTAATGTCAGGGATGTACTTTCAAATGGAAATTAAGCAATTATGTTTCACATGGGGAAACCTGACAGATGCATAGATTTTTACACCACTGGCAATGTTGCTGTCACAAAAGCAGACATTGTTCTCAGTGGACTGCCAAAGAAATATAATGTATTTCAAGAGCAAAGTGGGAGAGGGAGGGGAGCAAGAAGGGGGAATGTGGGGTAATTAACTGTGTGATTTGAGTTCATAGATCATGGAGCTGTTTAACTTCAAAATGCAGAAGCGACATGACAATGAGGCTACTTAACTCATCCTTGAAAAGGAGGTTTCCAGTAGCCTTTTAAACACAAATAAATGCTTTCAACACTATCTTCAACTCCCAGGATACTACTGCGTGTTTGCTATTTGTATCACTTATTTAGGAATTGGTCTAATTAGCTACTAAGACAAGTGCTGTAGGAGCAAAGAGCCATGCTGGTTCCCAGTTTATTGAACATCAGCCCTCTAGCTGAGTTGACCAGGTGGTGTCCCTGGGACAGGGAGCTGGGGAATCCTTCACCTGGTGAGGAATGCATCTGCAGGTTGGTGCCCTACAACCCCTAGGGATGGGAACCTTCCACTCGTCCCCTGTGGCTCTGTTGCTGTAATGCAGCACCCAGGGCCCATCTGGAGCTTCGTGCAGCACAACTCGCCTGCCCTCTTCCTCGTCCCACCTCCCCTCAGCTATTTTTGGCTTGTTGCAGGCTTTATTCAGCAGCCTTTTGTGTAACTCTCCTCTGCCCTCAGTCATTAGCTTCATACTACTCCCTCGGGCGTAACAGACCAACAGCAGTCCAAAGCCAGGAGCCAGTGAGCTCAGGCGAGGGGCTGTACTCCTGCCCAGTTGAAACCAATAGAAATCTGGGGCCTAAGCAAGAGAATATTTCAAATAATGAAGTATTTAAAAAATATTTCAATCAAATCCTCGTATTTTACAAAAAGGTCTGTTAAGAAGCACAGCAGTGTACATCATAAACCAAGCCTTCACTTAAATGGATTTCTAGGAAAGATCAAAAAGCCCTTAGGACTCTTCAAGGAGAATTTATTAGTTTCATGGATATTTCAGATGGGCAAATCCTGTAGCCCTGAATAAACAAAATTCTTACAATTGAGACTGAGAGGAATAATTAATGATCAAGACTTCTGTAAGCCAAGAGCTGCATGAAGATGGCTGAGAAAATGGCTGTTACCTCAAGGGGCTCATAGTAAAATACAAGGCACCACAAAACCACTGAGATGGGGGAAAAGTAGAAATTTCTATTCTTCCTCCCTCTATGAGGAAAAAAAGGTATGTTTATCATCCTAGGTCTCAGTGGAGTTTTGGAGCAAGGAAAGAAGTGTAACCAGATTTTCAGATGCCAGTGGGAGCTTTTAAGCTCCTCCTCTGGCTGTTTGGGTCACCTTTACCTATGTGAGAGGGGAATAAAGCCCACAGATGTTTGTTTGGGTCCAGCTGGCTGCAGATATCCTGTGTCTGCTGCTCCTAGAGATGCAGAACAGAAACACTTGTTGACACCTGGGCACTTCTGCTGAAGATGAGACTCTACCCCATCTCTGCTGCCCAAGAAGGCTCAGTGGGCACCTGTGCCTACTGCAATAGCTTTTGAGCTGGGAAGAAGTGTTGATGTAATTTGCTTTAGGACATGAACCCTTCTTTTCTTGTCTTCCACCTCTTCCTTGGCACTCACCAACCCCAGGCGCAGGCTCTAGTTTTAATTCTTTTCCTGGCTCCCCAGGGAAGGCATCTCTTGTTCATTAAGACACACCACTCCTCATTCTTCTTATCTCTTTTATTTCTTTCTCTATCTCCTGCAGAAGATAAACCATATGAGACCTGGAGGCGCTCTTTGAAGAGATTGAAGATCACTGGACAAACAAGGACTGCTCTAAAACCAGTAGATTAATACCACAAAACTTTGTCAACAAGAGGGAAAAATCAGTGTCCCATAGATCAGGTAGGAAAAATGAACCAATAGACCCAAATTACAGAGCTCCCTGTAGGTGCAGAAGGGGAATCAGTATCAGCATCAGCTAGGCTTCTGTCAAGCCAGGCTGGGGTGTAAGGACACAAGACCTTTTTTGGGCTCTGCAAATATATATTTTACAACAACTTGACAAAATGGCAATATGTTTCCTAGGAATACTTGCAGCTTATAGGGTGCTGAAGGAGGTAAACAGTAAACAAGCTAGAGATAGTGTCAGGACAGTGGGCCACAAACAATCCATGAAGTGTTTCCAAACCCAGATGTAAAGAGCACAGGTCATCCCAGGAAGCAACAGATGGGAGAAAAAGGCATGATGTGGGCTCAGGGTACTACTGATGGACCACCCTCACCATCCACAATACCATGGCCAGCAGGGAGAATGTGGTTCTTGGATATTAAATCATAAAATCCTGAGTAGGATCCAGATTTTGAATGAAAGACTCCAATCTATTCAACTTTCCTCCCTGAAAACTGACAACTTGGGGTACAGACAGTGGTTATGTTCTCCACCTCACAAAGGAGGAAGAAAGCAAGCCCATCTTTTCCATAGAGGAGCTTCATACATCCAAAAGGTCCCTTCACATAGACAGACAGTAATTCCTCTCTGCATCTTCCCTGCTTTGTTCCTGAGCTCGTATCAATCTATCAATCTGTCACAACTCTCCACTTGGGCAATCTCTCCACTTTGTCTAATGAATCCCACCTGTTCCTAGCAGGTCTCAGTCCTCAGAATGGGTTCCATAGTTGTCAATGCTTGGTTCCTGTTGGCACCAGATGTGCAGCCAGGTGTTTACCCATTGAAGCTCTGTTCCTTACCAAACCCTTCCCTTCATTCATGGAGACCAGGTATTGTGAGTGTGTCTTGGGTTATGTCAACCAAAAAACACAATATTTATACACACTGTTGGTTTAAGTTCAGTGCTTCCAAACCCTAGGACACAATTTAGATACACAACTCCCTTTCTGCCCAATAGGATTTGTTGGTTACACTTTGGCAGAGTTGAAAATACTCACACACATGGAACAGAACACATGGACACAAGTATGAGGACATCTGAGAATGTAGTTATTTTGTAAACCCACTGGGACAGATACCTCATCTCTCAGTGGCTTCAAAGCCAAGTACACTGTAAAAATAAACAGTTTTCTATGAAGAACTGCTGAAAAAGACCCTGGCAAACTGCAAGAATCTTTCTGATCCTTGCAAGTGCTACTGGCAAAATCATTTCTATGGTGGTTTTCTCTTAAAAGGGTCCAGTTACATTTTCTTCTTGTCATGGAGTAGCATGTCTATTCTAATGAGTTGCTGCTTTTTAGTAGTTGTCTGCTACCTAGTGGTTTACACATACCACTGGCACAAGTAAAGAACATTCAAAGCACAACTTCCAGAAAAATTGAGAGCATGGGAAAGTGCTGAACCACGGTCCTTTTTGCTTCCCTGTGCTATTCAAGCTCTCTCTTCTCTCTGCCTTTCCTAACTCCACTTGTTAGTTTCCAGTCTCATCAGAGTGACAGAATTGTTAGGGTTGGAAGTGCCCTCTGGAGATCATTTAGACCAACTTCCCTGCCCAGGCAAGGTCACTTGGAGGAAGTTACACAGGCGTGCATCCAGGTGGGTTTTGAGTATCTCCAGAGCAGGAGGCTCCACAACCTTCCTGGGCAACCTTTGAGCCTTCTTTCCCCCCCATATTTTCCTGCAAAAAAAACCCAAAATAAACCCCTAAACAAACCAACGACAAAACCCTCTGATCTCTGTAGATCATTAGGCCTATGCTGCTTGTCACTAAACAATAGTTCCAGAAGGGGAATGCTCAAGTCAGGCATATGCATACAGGGACAATTTGCTTTGGAAACAAAAACTACAGGAAATAATCCTCCCTGCAGGTCTCCTCTTTGCCAAAGCTGCACTCCCTAAGCAATAACCTGGGAAAAAGGTACATAGCACTCACTCTTTCTGCAATCCTGTGGTGGCACATCCACTACAGACTTCACAAAATTATAGAACAGCCCATGTTGGAACAGACTTCAAAACATTGCCTGGTCCAAACATTCATGGAAAAAGAGCCTACATGAAATTATCTAGCACCCTGTCCAACTGAATCCTGAAAACCTCCACTGACAGGAACTCTACCACAACCCATGAAAGGTTGTTCCAGTGAATGATTGTCCCTAATGTCAACAATTTCCTTCTATGTCAAGACAAAAAGTCACCCAGTGCAATATATACTTCTTGCCCCTTGCCTGTTCCATGTGACTACACAGGAAGAGAGCCACCATTCTCTTTTGGCAATGTGTCTCTGCAGCACCAGTAGCCAATGCAAGTGGTATTCACACAAATTCAGAGCCTACATGCACTCGTGGCACCAAGATATTTTGAAATACCAGAACGGACGGGGTCCAGTGGTTGTACCATCAAGAGATGGTGTGATGGAACATGAAGATGGGGGAGGAAATTGAAGTCAGGAGAATGGTGAAACACATGTAAGGAGTTGAGGACAGCACACAAGTCACCCAGTGCCATCTGCTGCTCTCTGGAGGTGATGTGAGCTCTGCAAAGGGCACAACATTTGGGGTTCTAACTTACATGGAAGAAACAGCAGGACTGAGCTCAGTGCTGCTTCATGTGCATCTGGAGTAAAGGTGCAGAACTCTCACTACTGATAACAGCAGCCCCATCACTGTTTCCAGTGTGCCCACTCAAGTGGCACCAGATCCTTGGCAAGGTCATAGAGTGACTGATGCAATAAAGGTAGAGAAATTCAGCAGAAATTAACACACTCCGGCTTCCAGCTCATCATGTGCAATAAGATGGGCTGGGTGCAAATAAGCTGAATTTCTGATTAGAAGTAATTCAGCACTGTAGGAGAGGGAGGCAGGAAGGTGGAGCAGGAAGGAGAGGGGTCCAGGAAGCTGGCAAGCACCAGCGCCCAGCCATGGCCACAGCCACAGCAACAGCAGCAGCCGCCACCCTGTGCTGTGTCCAAGGAGCTCCTGCAAGGGGCTGGGCCCCAGATGCAGGATGGGAAGCACTCTCCCAAATACCTGAGTTTGTGCTCCAGCTCTTGTCCAGCACAGATTCTGACTTGCGTGAGCACTTGGTGCTTGCCCAGGCTGGACTGGGGCAGCATTGCCTGCTGCTGTTGTTTCTAGGCACCCCACATTGTGACATCCCTTGTGATGTCACAGCCACCAGAGACAGCACAGCCAGGACAGCCCTGCCCTTCATCACCCCTTCAGCTCAGGCCCTCAGAAGTGCCCCGGGCAACCAAAGCCCTGACACAGGCAAAATGCAGATACACCACTCTGGAATGGGCCTTCAGGCCTTCCCTTTACGAAACAGGACAAAGCCCCCACAAACCCTTGTCAAAAAAAACTGGATGATGAGATCCAGGTATGCTTTGCTCCTGGACATCCCCTGCAAGGACATGGGATTGGTTCCCTGGGTGCTGAGCCCTGTGCTTGTGAGGGTGCTCTTGGGGCCCTTGATACAAGGCCCGGCGTTTGATACGAGGCCTCACGTTTGATACCAGTCTCTGCGACCAAACAGGCAAAGAGATATCTGGGCCACCTCATTTGGGAAAGTGTCTCTGCAGCACCAATAACTTGACTGTTATCTTGATAATAACTTGAGCGGTACTTGCTCATTCGGAGCCTACAGGCACTGGTGGCACCAAGATATTTTGAAATACCAGAAAGAGCGTGGTCCAGTGGTTGCACCATCAAGAGATGGTGTGATGGGACACGACCTTGGGGGAGGTAATTGAAGTCAGGAGAATGGTGAAACACATGTAAGGACTTGAGGACACCACACAAGTCACCCAGTGCCATCTGCTGCTCTCTGGAGATGATGTGAACTCTGCAAAGGGTACAACATTTGGGGTTCTAACTTACATGGAAGAAACAGCAGGACTGAGCTCAGTGCTGCTTCATGTGCATCTGAAGGAAAGGTGCAGAAATCCTACTGCTGATAACAGCAGCCCCATCTCTGTATCCAACGCGCCCACGCAGGTGACACCAGATCCCTGACAAGGCCATAGCATGACTGGTGTAATAAAGGTAGAGAAATTCAGAAGAAATTAAATATAGTCCTTTTCATTTTCATCAGCATTGCTGTCATCTTCTTCATGTCCAGCCTCATTGTGGTCTTTTTCCACATTCGCTTAATCAGTTCCTTTTCCCCTATTTCCGTCCTCATTGTGTACTTTTCCTTCATTTTCAACATCACCTTTTTAATTTGAGCCAGTATTGCTGCCTTCTTCATTTCTCTCCTCATTTTTGTCTCTAAACTAACTGTTCAGCTTCTCCAGCATAGGATTGACTACATGGGAAGAGAATACGTCGGGTTTGTTTTTTTTCACTTTCACCCCTACTGAATCCAGTCTGAACTGTTTTGGAAGAAACTCTAGCAATGCCAGCTTGCACAGGTTACTCAAGAGGAAGTGGTGATGATGACTCCTTTCACAGCTAGGGCTGCAGATAGCTTTGATTTTGGCTGTCTTTATGAATGTGGATTCCTGTTCTTAAACAGTTTGCTCCTGTGGCCTGAAGTCAAGGGGAGATGGGGCTACAACAAATCAGCATACTCTGAAAAAGAATCTGGTCCTCAGATTGAAAAGAGAAAGGGTGAACAAAACCATAATCCCCAAACATAAGCCAAATTTTAAAGTAGAACTTTTCACCTTCCTATTAGCTTCCCCTTTCAAAAACTGATGAGCCTCACTGGGGCATTGCTTTACTTGACACACAATTGGTTGCATTGCAACCATCTCAGGGTATGCAATGCATCTTAAAAGGGAGCTTTGGAAAAATTAGGGCAATTTGCAATGTGACAGACCCTAAAAGACAACAGTTGTGCACAGAGAGGGTACTGGAGAGTTCAGCTTGGACACTTGAGCTATAGAAGCTCTTTAGGAATGTAAAGTAATGTGCTGTTTTCCTCAGTCTTTGCAACGCCTTGTGAGATGACTTCATTTAACTAAGAAGTGTATATGCTACTTCATATTTAAATAGATGTTGCCCTATTGCTTCGTTCATTAGCACTGGTACTTCTCTTTCTTCAGATAAGTGCTGGTGAGCGATGGGTATATGAAATGGTACAAACCTTACTTCTTTTCTTGTTTGGTTTCATTAATACCAATAAACCAACTTGACAGCCAAATAAAACACTCATCACCTTTGCTTTGTCCCTTGTTGTCTGGATTTTATAAATGAAATGGCTGTAACTATCCTAACAGTCTTCAAGCCTCATGTCAGCATTTGTAATATCAAGGTAATACTGGGATAATGCTTTGGCAGAGGGACAGCTTTTCCACTGTGTTTTATTAACTGTCTGCTACTAAAAACCATGGAAAGTAATTGTTTATCAGTTCTGTGTCAGTCTGTGATGGAGCACTTATATGTCACATATATGACAGTGAGGAATGCAAACTATGTGAAAATTTACACAAATGACCACATCATTCTCTTCACCTCCACTCTTTTCATCCCACCATGGCCCAAAGATTCACCACAATGTTCATGAAAATGAAAATATCTGGGGTATGTAGGTCAGCAATTGTATGTACACAGAAAATGGGTTCTCTTTAGAATACCTGTACAGTAAGGTCCTCAGGGATTAGCCTAATTGCATCACTGAATCTGTCATAATGAACTTTTAGATTTGTTATTAATCAGGATTCCTTATTTCCTCCAACTGAGCCCAAGAATTACTGACTACCCTGTGGAGGGTAACAGCATCAGTAGCCTGACTGCGCCACCTTTTTCTTTGCATTTCTCTGTGATACTAGTGAAGAAATGATCAACAAATTATTCCAAAGACATTTATTTCTTTCTTGTACATGAATTAAAAATAAAATCTTACAAAAATATGGAACCACATACTGAAATATATCATCTTAATTCATACATCAAGCATTTTCTAATGTAAGCTAGAAAAATAGAATTTTCATTTTGGACCCATATAATATTCCTGCAGTATTCCTAAAAATGATGTTAAAATAAATATTTTTTTCCTTAAAAAGGGAAAGTGCACATTGGTTCACCAGACTAACAAAAGTATTTCAGTGCAAATTCTTAAAACAGGCATTCAGATTACATTTCCTTTCATTTATGCTTCCGAAACAGTTAACAGTTCAGGTTTTTCATATTCTGAAAGAGATGAACAGAATCAATTGAAAAGAAAGTTGAATAAGCTATTGCCTCTGTCTTGGAATTTAGTTTTCAGCAGGGTCATAATAAACTCTTCTTGGAACTCTTCTTTAGTCAAAGTTAGGCAAAATTTGCCAGAGCTGATGTAAAATATTTCTTTACATTTTACCTAGAACACTTCAAATACACTCAAGCTTTACCAAGCATTTTGGTCATTTGCTATAGGTGTCTGTGAACTGGGGTCAGAGTTGGAATTTACAGAAGTAAACATTCATTCTGTTCAAAATCCTGTCAATTATTCGCTTAAGAAAGTTTTTCAGTGAAGAGTTATATGTTAATAGTAGTTTGCTATACAGGTATTTAAGTTAAGAACTTAAAATCAGACTGCATATGACACAAATCTCTTCAGGATCTCATTAGCATCCACTTTCCACACGTTTTATGTAGACTCAGACATTTTGGTTGAAGCTCACTCCACAGAAAATGTCACTTACAGTAATAAAAAAAGGATAACAAAGTCTTTTTCTTTTAACCTGAAGAATTACATAGGTTTTGATTTAGTTCTTAACACAAAATGTACATGTTATTTTATACGTGTTTGTAAGGCTTCAGTCCCTTAGAATAAAAGAAGTAAAATAAAAAATACAGCTTCTCCATCTGCCCTTCTGAACACACAACCTACCCAAAGCTTTAGCACTTAAGAGTCAGACTGTCCACACAACCTGAGCTAGGAGACACCTGTAAAACAGGTCAGCATTGGACAAAATTGTGAAAATCAAACTCAGTGAAATATTTTTTAAAAATGTAAATGTCCTAAAAAGAGTCAGCATTGGGGTGTTTTTTCATTTTGGTTGATTTTATGACTGAAAATTGGACTTCTCATCCAAAAAGGTCACTTTTCTGAATCTGGATAGATTTTGAAAAAGAAAGAAGAAAATTGCATGGAACATGCTATACAAACATATTTTGCTATACAGCTTTTAAAACTTGTAATTATGGTCACTAAAAGCATTAATTCTATTACAAAAATGAGTACAAAAAAATTCATAGAAAATCAAGTATTTAAGACTTGCTCCATGATGCAGTTGGTCTGACCTTGCAAAATACTTGGGCAGGTGCTTAATTTTAAGCATATGAGTCATTGTGCCAAGAGATATTTTATGGTGAACACTAATGCACAAATATTAGACTGGGTCTTCCACTTCAAGATAAGCATGGACCTAAGTGCTTTGCTGGATATGGATCAGGATGCTCAGCACCTAACAAGGCTTCAGGCACTGATCCAGCAAAGCACTTACTCACACGAACAACACGGCTGACTTTAGGATCACTGCTCATGTGATTAACATTAGGCGTGCTCGTAAGTGCTTTCCTGGAAGGGCCCGATAGACCAATCGTGTGTAAGCTATAAAATTTGAAGTGGTGTATGTTTAACACACCGCATATTTAACAATGCTAATCTGCTGAGATTTGCTTTTTCTTGGAACGGGACATGTCTGATGTCAAGCATTTATTTTTCAGAAAGTGCGTAAAAAAAGCCTTCAAAAGCAGCTTTGTGATTATGGCAAGTTACAATAATATAAGTGAGTCTCCTTATGCTCCTTTCATTTCTTCTTTGCACGTCTTTTCTCAGGCATCTACAAAGGAAAGAGAAAACCCTAGTCAAAACTATTACTTTATTCAAATAATCATCCATGCATTTAATTTTGCTCCAATAAACATCACGTCAGATCCAATTGAACACCTGAAAACAAGCACACTGACCCCTTCCAGATTTCAGATGCGAATGCAAATTCTGCCAACTATGCCACCACTTCCACTGAAGATATTCAAATCACCAATCACTTCTACAAACAGAACTACGTTTATTACTTAAGACTGAAAATGACGTGCTAATTTGACCCTTACAAATCCATAAGTCAGTGCTTGTATTTCCATGTTTTCCGTGCCCACTGATGTCAACCCAGTTGTTATGCAAAGTATAAAAAAGTGAAAATGTAAGAGCTATTTAATCCCAGATAAACAACTATTAAAGCATCACAGCTCATCAGATATTTACATGAACATGTAGAGATTTCACATTAACCCAGAAAAAGAACTAAAGTAAGACCACATTTCTATAATAGTGCTGGCATATTGCTCCACACTATGCTAATCAAGGAAGAAATAGCAAAGCAGCACTTCATAATGACCTACTGCTACTGCTGGCCAGGCAGGGTAACTATATTTAAATCTTTATTGTGGTAGGAAATATTGCTTTATGCACTTGGCATCATATGTTCTTCATAACTTCTTACAGCTACAAACTGAGGAAGTTTCAAAGTTACTAAATGTATTCCATGCTTTCCTAAAGGGAAAAGAGTTTTTGTTTTCATGTGAAAGCTCTAATGGTTTTTGGAAATGGCTTATTTTTTTTTTTGTCATGCACAAATTCCTGCTTAACTAAAAGCACAGTCACTAATAAAATTACTATTGTGGTACGTTGCACCATAGCTGACAGATGAAGTCGAGATGTGGCACTAAAGCAAAATGCATCCCTGCACAGAGGAAGAACTCTAGACTTAGTCCTTGCGCACAGCAGCAGATGAGATAGGCATGTTGTATAGAGCAAGAAAAAAAAAACAAACAACCTGGTACCCCAGAGCAGAAGTCAGCACAAAGGCCTCTCATCTCCATGAGATTTGTTCTCCATCCCAAATTCTGACCAGAGAAACTGGGACTTCTTCATAGAAGGTTCTTGAACAGTTCAGTCAATGAAAAGGTGCATTTACTAAATTTATTTCACAAAACTTTTGAACTGTTAAAACCCAAACCCCTAAAACTAGCATATTTAAATATCCAGAAGAGCTTCTACCATGTATCTGTTCTGCCCCATACTTCCTGTATCTAACAAAATTCTCTCCCATTCTTGGTTTTTCAACAAGCACCCATCCCATGCTTGTCTGCTTTCTCAGCATCTTCTAGTAGTCAGAGCTGGCTTTTCATTAATACACAATTCCTTTTTTCTAGTAAAACACTCCCTAACTTGTTGCTTACTGCACAGAACTTCTCCATTAACGTGACAAAATGTGCCTGCTCTTTTTCCTTTTTTTTTTCCCATAGCATTATCCAGCATTTTTGACAGGTGTTTTTCAAACTAGCCATCACTTCTGCATCCCTTCTACTCACATGAATTTGGGAGGTTTAATGTTTTCCAAAATATAACGCTTCCAGTTCATAACCACAATTGCTCATTCTGGACTCATCAAACACTATTTATTATCAGAGATAATAATTCTGTAGATTTCCAAGTATTTTCGTCTATCTGGAATTCCAACCATGCTGACCCTCTGTGCATGTATGAACTACATCTGACACTTTGTAAAAAACACCAGTTTGAAAGGCATACAAAACCCAGCAACTACAAAACTACACAGAACACACAGCAAAGCTTCTCTTTAATTTCTGGTTGGAAGAGAGCGCCACAGAGCTTTTTAACCTAACAGACACCATTGTAATCCAAGGGTTGTAAATAACAGCAAGTAAGTTTGAAGCAGAAAAATGGCAGAGTTACTCCAAAAGGGGGAATTCCCAATTTCTCTGAAACTTGCATTGCCAAGGGATACAAGCAGATTCTCTACTGAGCTGAAGTAGCAAAGAATGATATGTTTTAAGAGTGTATTTCAAAAACACACACTGTCGTTAAGCCACAGTAATGGCTCAGTACAACAAATGGTGGATGACATTGAGTACTGTGCAGAACTGGCTAGATCTGTACAAATGATCCCAGTGACTCCATCTCTTTCTCAATTCTGTGACTGAGGGAAGCTGCAACATCAGCTATCCCTCTAAAAATACAGGAATACTCTGTAATGACAAAAGAACACAGAAAAGAGTGGGTAGTGCACTTTAAGTATATCCTACCTCGTGCAAAACTTTGTAAAACTAAACCTTATCTAAGACACTTAAGCTTTTGCAGCCAAAGCCAAACAGGCTTCTTAAAAAAAAGCCCCACCCATTCTTGTCCTTTAAATCAATTTTTCCCTAATTATTTTTGTAAGGACCTCTTGACCTTGGAACTAAACATAAAAATACCCCTATACTACTATGTGCTAAGAGATTTATCACGTAAAGCCAAAAAGATGCCAGAACTCTTAAAGGATTAAAATATATACACAGGAAAATACCAAAACCACTTAAAAATATGCTGAAACCCAACCTAACTCTTGAAGCACACAGCAAATATAGCAAGCACAAGTTTGTTACACAAAGCACTTTATTGCATTACATGTACACTGACATTCATTGCCATTTGTTTCCAGCATATTGAAAACCACCCAAATCCCAATACAGAGAGTATCTTTGCCTCAATAAAATGCCACCAATGACAATGCTTACATCAGCACTTATATTTGTGTCAAAATAAAAATGAAATGATCCCATCCTACTCTGGTGTAACAGTGGGTAAAAAGCTTCAGAAAGTTTTACAAAAATAATGCTCCTTAAGAATTTTTTTAAAAAATCATCAAAGGTGGGCAAGTTTTCAGCCTAGAATGAAGTGTAATGGAGAAAACTCTGTGGTGGGCTTGACTGGGCTTGATTTAGAAGGAGTAGCAGCCCAGTATGGTACCCTGCTAAGCCTTTCTTCTCAGCTCACAGCACAATGTTAATGCAGCTGAGCCATCTTCCCAATTCAGGCTGAAATATCTGATATCATGGTACTACTGCCTTGTCCCACTAAGGCCGAACAGCTCTGTGCTCTGCTAGCCCACAGACCCCTCCATCACACTTCTCCATGTACCCAGACGTGCCCTGCATACACTATACTAACAAAAAAACTCCAGAAGACATCTTCAGCTTAACATAAAAATAACCACTGTATAAAATTATTTCAAGAACAAGTCTTTATTTTGATGTTTTAGGTTTGGAGCTGAAGAAAGCAGAAATGGATTTCATTCCACTCTTATCAACTTTGGCAAGAGCCTTCTGTGCTGCAGACATCTTGGTGTTTGCCTGTGAGTGAAATGATAAACAGAAACAGTTAAAGAGCATCTCCATAGGGGGGAAACAGATGCTACAAACTCCTAAATACAGAAGTCAAGCAATAAGTTGAATTGCTTTTTTAGTATACAGCCGTAAAGATAATGTTATGCAGGCTTTGAATTGTAGGAGAAAAACATTAAAAAACAAATTTGAGATTATTCAAACTGAAGAATAATTGTCATGAATTACTTAACCTCAAACAAAGACAGAAAACAAACTGCAAGGACAAGGAGGTGAAACATCTCTCCTTTCTGCAGAATGAGGTGTCCCAAATCAAACATTTACTTTGGGATAATCCCTGAGTGTACATTAAGAGGAATAATGCATGCAATAGAACAGATGCATTCTGTACCCTCCGACTCAATCTCATGATTATGCTGTCAGCAGGCTGAATTACAGACCTGCATTACAGATGATGAATAATTCACACTGATTTACTATCAAAGACTCTATGCACAGTTAAATAAAGGGAAAAGAGATGGAAGAACTAGGAATGAAGAAAGTAACTAACATTTGCAAAGCACTTTTGAGGCCACTGGGACAACTTCCCAGACTTCTACACCTAAAACACATTTTATGAACCACATTTTATAGAGCTGACCTCTTTTCTTTCTTGTATTTTAAAGCGTTATGTTTTAAATCTCTTGCTGCTTTCCCTATTAAGAAAACTTTGCACTGACCTTTCTTTATGATACTCCTCAGCCTGCAGGACTTCACAATAACAGTACTTGGGATCAGCTAGATGGTTATGGATATGATGGAGATAGGTAACAACCGTATGATTGTCTGTGTTACTCTACAAACAAAACTACTGCCAGAGTATTTTAAAAGGAGTAGTATACTGTACAGAGTCCAAGGGCTATCTTTTCTTTCCCAGATTCTCTCATCAATGTGCTTCATTATTTCAGAAGTAAATCGTATTTAATGTTAAAATGAATTATCTCTCCTCAGTTTATTTCTATCATTATGCTAAGTTCAAAAGCTACAGTATATAATGTGGGGAGGGGGAAAATACGCATATTTTAAACTATTTATCACCTCCACTTAGGGGGCAATCCTCTTACTTCCAAATTAAAATGTGCAATGAGTACAAAAAAAATATCTGGGGTTCTGGGGGGAGGAAAGAATGTATCTGTCACCAGCTGCTTCTCTTTGCAAAGGGATAACGAGTAGTCAGCATTAGACTGAAGGTCACAAGACCAGCACAGCGGGCCTTTTCAGTTCCCCACGGATTGGAGGAAGATTCATTTTCTTTCAATGTTCAGAGAAATAAGCCAGTACAAGCCTCACAGCCTTGGCAGACACAGAGAGGATCTATTTCTTTTCACATCTCTGTTGCTCTCCTAGGAATAGTACAGTGGCAGGCAAAGCTGGACTCAGATTTGGACTGGCCTCCAAACATGCGTTGGAGCTGGCAATCAGTAAGTTCTGTGTTGATTTAACTTCATTAAGTTGACATAAGTAAGTGCACAAGCAATATTTCTAGGTAAAAATAAAGCCTATCCTAGCATCCCTTGGAATTTAAGCAAATGCTGCCATCTTTGTTTCTTTTTTGAGCAACTGAAATTTACCAGTTGCTATCATTAAACCATATGATTTCTCATCTAAAGATCTCAAAGGGCTTTGCAAACATTAGCTGAACACCTTAATATGTGTGTCTGAGTCTGCAAGGCTCACTGGAATATTCACTGGTGAAATACAGCCCAGCAGTAATAGTACAAAACAGTTCAGAATACGAAATAAAAACTGTCAAAGTCACATTAAACCTGAAAGAAAAGTTCAAAGATATATAATTAGAGATGTCAGACAATTTTGTATTTGTTTTGTATTTGTGATGTGTTTTGAAGGAGAAATTTAAGCACTCTGTGCTAGTATTTGGTATTAATCTACACTTCAGCAATACATGTATGAATGCAAGGCTTGCTTACCTTTTTGGTTTTCAAATTGTCGCTGTTAAATTTAGTATAGTCTTCTTCTGGTTCCACAGGGACATCTGACAATTTCCTTTTCTGAAATGTTAGAGTGAGGAAGTTGCTCTGTCAACCACTTTTATGATGTACACACATGGAAGTTCAAAGCTTTGGCTTTAAAACGCAACCACAGCACCAAAACAGGACTGGCAATCAAGTGAAGAATCTGCAGCAAGAGTGGAAGATTTCTGTCTGCATCGTCTTCTCTACATATGAATATAAACCATCTCTACAGCATTCAGAAGAGAGCATTCAGTGTCAGGGGAAGCATTTTCTTCCTAGCCTTCTGAAGAATGACTGTTAGAAATCAGCCATGATTGTGACTTTGGTGTCAGTCTATTTACAGAACTTTCTGGAGCAGCTGTTGGAAGTTAGCGCCTGACAGTCAAGGAACTGTGGTGTTCATGATCTCATGGACCTGTGCAGCAACTCCAGTGTTGTAGCTATCTGCCAACACAAGTGGATTATCATCTAGTCCGTTGTCTGTCTGTTCACAGCCTTTAGAATTAATTAGTTTCTACAGGCTGGCAACAGGGAAACACTGCCACAGCTCCACTGACTGCTTCATCACTTGAATCCAACAGTATATTAAGAAGTTTGACTCTGCATGTGCTGTGTGCCTTCTAACTTTAGAAATAACGCACGTGAACGGTTCTCGGCACTTCACATGATCAGGCCATAAAAATGAATATTTCTTTCCATAAACTGTGAGCATGTGTTTAGTTTAAAGGTGAAAACTTTCTGGTATGTTTCCAAAAGGGGAAAAAAAAATATGTAGTATTTTACAACACTGTATTTTTATTATTATTATATATCTGATATTACTACCCTGTCCTTAATATCCTGTGAAATCTAGACCATGGCCTTCCCAGCTTTTGTGCCAAAGAAAGTGATTTTGCAAGCAACTTGGATGGTACCATACATTTTAAGATCCTGTTTTATTCATTGTGTTTATGGTGCTTGTGATATCTCTCTCTCTCCTCCCCGCCCTCTCTCTCTTTGGCACAGAAGCTAGGTCTGCAGCCTAAATTTCTCAGCTCTTAGAATCAGATCCAACTGCAGCCTTTTCTTTTGATTTCAATGGAATCTGGATCAGCCTCTTTAGGAGGCTGTTTACTGCGCTGTGATTACATTTTCAAATGACAATCTAATGAAGAATACTTTTCTCCTCTTTTTGGAATCTGATAAACAAGTTTTGAAAACTTGCAACAAAAATGTTTGCATTTCACCAAAACATTTGCTGTTTAGTTGTAGCAAAGCCTGCATATTCTTTGTAGATGTCTCTCATCATCTGCCAATGGCCAGACTCCCTGTGCTGACAAACCGGACAGTGCGATGATTACAACACAAGACCAACGGCTTACAATTAATACAAAGAAAGAACATGCAATTTTGATTTAATTGTCAAATCACAAAGTCCAGGCTGTACCCAGCTTGTTCTTGTTCAAGAAAGATAATGCGTTGTTGCTTTTCAGCTGATCACTGAAGTTTCTACATCTCTCTTTCCTTCAGAGTTTAACATAATGTCAAAACATGCAATTATTTTTCCAAAACAGGAAATGCATGTTAGAACCTTCTTATTTTGCAATAATCATATATTATGTCTGTTAATACACCTTGCCCTCATGAAGAGAACTGTCAACACAAGTGATTAAAAATGGTCTGAAGGAGACTAGAAGTTTTCATGTATAAGCCTACCTTGCTCCTCTGAGATTGTGAAATAAAGGCGTGTTTTAATCTCTGAAGTTGCAAAGACTTAAACACAGAAACATCATACACACCCTGGTCAGTGCTGTGGAAATTAATCCTCATCAAGATCTCACTGCCCAACAACTGAACAGTTCTAAGCCTCATTTCCTCTGCAACCAAACTGCTGAAATAAAACTGTTTTTAAAAATAGATTCCCAGAACTATCCCAACGGTACAAAAGCTATTCGTACACAATATGGAATGTACATCACATGCAGTTTAATACAGTTGTTTTAACATGCTTATATAGCTAATGACTATCAGTTGGCTCCTGATGTGTGCGCCTAATATTTCTTACAACGCATAAAGATAATTCTTAACTGAATTAAAGGGCCAAGTAACTCTGCAGCCAGAACAACCGTCCAGCCACATGGAAATAACATATCTATGGATATCCATTGCAGAACAAATGCTATTAATAACAGTAGGGCTCAATTACTCCTCTATGTGCTAGCTGACATGCTGCTAAACAGAACAGTCACTGAACCAGCCAGAAATGAGGTTATTTGAGACTTTGTTTCGGAAAGTAGCAGTGACATTGCAGGACAGGCCAGTGTGGTATGTAATCTTGTTTCAGTAGACATAGGCTGCCCAGTTTAAATTAAATGGAAAGGATAACCAAAAGTGGGGTTATTGGTTCTAGGGGGCAAACTATGCAAACCATATGCCTTGTCTAAGGCAAAGCAAAGGGACTTGTGTGAGAAAGACACTTGGAAGGTAAAAGAAAAACAATGAAGAAGTGATTTTGGATCTTTTAATTCAGACAAGGTGAAAATCTTGGGAGGAAAGAGCTTCTGAGACTAAACACAATAAATGTGGCTCCTTGCTCACATGGATGCACACATATTCCACCACCTCCCATCCATCCCCCAAAAAATCCAACTGACACTAGATGCAAGCAGAATTCTCCAATGGATTGGAAAAAAAGACTGGAGGAAAAGAAATATTTAAAAAAAAAGGATTGGTTTAGGGGTCAGGTAATACTGGGACTAAGAACTGCCAAGAAGTCAAGCTGAGCTAGACCTTGGAAAGGAAATTAAAACAAACAGTACAAGGTTGTTTAGCCACAGAGGCAAAAAAGGGAATTAAAAAAAGAGAAAGTGAAGGGATTGGATAGATATTAAAGGCAACCTATGTGTGGACCCAAAATGGAAGAACTCCTTTGCCTCAGTAAATAATTTTCAATAAAGATGAAGAGATTAAGCATAGGGAGAGAAGAGAGAATAGAAATCACTATTCAAGACAGAAGTAAAACTCAATATGCTGATCCAGTTGGAAGACCGCATCAGAAATTACAAGATGAGAGGCAGAACCTGCCATATGCTTCATCAGGCAGAGACCATATTAGTGCAGAATAGCCAAGGACCCATTCCTAATGTAAGAAGGAAGAAAATGCCATAGTAGGACTCAGGAGAAGAGAGAGGAGAAAAAGTGAAAGAAGGAAAAATAGTTAAAGAGTAAATGAAACACAGAATCATAGAGTGGTTTGGGTTTGACGGGACCTTAAAGATCATCTAGTTCCAACCCCCCTGCCATGGGCAGGAATTTCTTCCACTAAACCAGGTGGCTCAGAGCCCCATCCAACCTGGCCTTGAACACTTCCAGGGACAGGAGCTCACAACATCTCTGGGCAACCTGTTCCAGTGCCTCACCACCTTCACATCTAATTTAAACCTACCCTCTCTCTCAGCTTAAGGCCACTGCCCCTTGTCCTATCACTACATGCCCTTGTAAAAAGTTTCTTGCCAGATTCTCCTGTAGCTGCCATTAGGAACTGGAAGGAGCTCTAAGGTCTCCCTGGAGCATTCTCTTCTCCAGGCTGAACAGCCCCAACTCTCTCACCCTGTCTCAGCCTAAAAAGTAAGCAAGGTAATGTCTACCAACTCATCTTTATTTTCTCAAGTATAACACATTTTCTGGTGACAGAATGTGAAGGATTGCCAGAGGACTTGACATGGTGCCACTTAAGCAGTTGTAATGACAGAAAACAAATACTGCATAAGAAGTTTAAGGTAGGTGAGAAACTGGGAAAAAGGGAAACAAAGGCAAATAATCCAAAAAGGGATGTCATTGGATCAGATAGAGATTAATAGTTAATTACTAATTAAAAATAATAGAATGCTAACATTTGCTGAATGTACACCATTGAGTACCATTATAAACACCTAAAGAGCTTTTAACACTGTGAAAAAAGTCAGGGAACCTTCAAGACTGGAAACACTAAAATGAGATTAAATGTACAGAAGAAGTAAAAGGTCGTGAACACAGAAACTAACTGCATAAGATTCTTGTGTTTCTTGTAAATCTGAGAACTGATCAAGTAAAGACCACAGTGGAAAAAAACCCCACAACTGTGTGTCTTAACTATTTACAGCATGACAGAGAGCTATCTGAGCACACCTCAATAGAGGCAAATGGGATTCTAGCCTGTAATGGGACAAAGCATTTCTAGTTAAGACAAGAAGGGAAGAATGCCATCATATTGTATAAGTAAAGGTTTTATCACAAATAATTACACATTTTTCTGGTCACCTGCTTTGAAACAATTGAATTCATCTTGGAATAGGTGTAAAGAAATATTTCCACAATGAGGGAATTGAGAACCCATCTTACACAACCAAGCTGGCTTCTCAAAATGAAAACACAAAGAGTATATGTTTTCCCTTTACACATTGAGAGAACTAATGTTAGGGAGGGAAAGGAGCCATTTCAATTTCAAAAACAATGATAAAGTTAGCACAAAAGGGCAGGGGAATAAATTGGCCATGTATAAATTCAAGGTGGAATTTACAGAAAGGTTTCTGAGCATCAGAGGAATGAGGTTATAGAACATTCTTCCAAGAGAAGTAATGGAAATAAAAACTCTTAATGAGACTTACAGTGAAGAATGGTCAGTGTATGAGAGATTATCCAACATGGTTGTCTGGGAATCCATGACCCAGGAGGTCCCTTTCAGGGTCCTCATAAATTATATATGAAAGAAAACCTATGAGGTCATATTGTCCCATCAACCTCAATAAAACCAAATAAGCAAAACATGTATGAAAAAGACTGTTGACCAAAACCATAAAATATGCCTCTCTTTTTCCTTCCCCTTTTTTAAACAGGAAAACCAACCAAAATATTCCCTATTAAAAATATGAGTTACCTGGTAATTTTCTTGCATTGTTTTAGACTGGCTTTTCACAAGGCCACCTTACTTAATGTATTGTACCTAGTGCTTGGTCTGGTCCAGTTTCAATAATAACTCAGAAAAATTAACTTACAATGCAACATAACTATCAATATCCTAATGTTCTCCTACCTTCAGTGGTGGCTCTGGTGCTGGGCTTCTAAGTTCTGGGAGCCTGAAGAGCAAAAGATTTTAAATTAAAAATTAAGACAGATGAATTGCACAACCTGAAGTTTGGAAATCCTTCTTAATGAAAGCTGCTTTGGTTATCAGCTTCTCACACATGGCAAGCACTTGCAAAAAAAAACAGTTCATGGTCTGTATTTCTGACTTATGAAACTGTTCAGCTACAGGGCCTCAAGCTGTAAATTGCACACTTTTCCAAAGGCCACCACAACAGAAGCCTTTGAACAGAACTGAACTGATGAGTAGGTGCAGAGTCCCAGTGATGATCCAGGCCAAGTTTGCTGCTGACAGGGAACACCAGGATGAGGATGTTGGCTCACCTTCCAGATTTAAATACAAACTAACACAGGTGAGATAAGTCAGACCCAAGCAGCACTGAGTGGGTAGGGAAAAGGAAGGAGGACTTGGGATGAAGACTCAATTCCTGGCTCTGCTGTTTGTGCTTGACAATTCTGGACATACTGCTTTATTGAATTTTCTTGCCACTTGCTTTAAAATAGGATACATTAGTCAGGGTTTCATCACGCAACGGTGGTAACAGACATATCTGACTTCAATATTACATCTCCCCCAGCTCATAGTCCTTAACATCACAGGAAAGCAAAAAACCCTCCATAATCTACATTTGAAAAATCACATTTAAAGTGTGGCAAATATAATCTCATTGTGTCATTCACTGAAAACTTGACGAAAAAAATCTCAGTGTTCAACAGAAATGACCAAATGGCCATTAATCCATGCCATGTAAACTATAGGCTAGCTGGAACAACACTTACCCCAAGTATTTTAACAACTCCTTACTCAGATCTTCAGGAATATACTCCGATATTAACCCATGGGCATACCGTACATAGTCTTCAGGAAGAGGTCAGGGAGTGAGAAGGAGGAGAAGAAGAATATTCATGTTACATAGTCACTGTTGCTTTAGCCATGTTGCATGTGCTACCATGAAGCACAAGGTTGGATCAATAGTAACAGACACTATGGATACACTGTGATGCTTCTCTGTGTTGAGTAGTTTATGTTATATGACACTTGTAGGTTTATTTAAAAAGTAAAGACTGACTACACTCACTTTGTCAGCACATGTTATTAATATCTGCTGCATGTACTTTACAAAAGCTGTTCACTTTCTGAGAGTACTAGATATCATGTATTTTTCCGGAGAAATTAAATTTTAAAAACCTGCAAAAGTAAAAAGCTGACTCAACAGAACATGCAATCATTAATTTTAAAGCATCTGGATCTTACAATTATTTGGCAAGGGCTTCAGTACTAAAGAACATTTTCTGGCTTCAACTGAAAACAATTAGATGAGACAATGAGTCCATTTCAAAGTCTTGTACTTAATTTTCAGTACTTTATAGAAAATGCCAAGGCCTATCTAAACATCACTGGCAAGACAGGATAATTATCTGTGGAAATATGAACTACTAGAAGCTATTTTCAGTACAGGGCGCTCCTGCTATAAATGTTTTTCTGAGAGACTGGGGGAAAAAAAGCGACCCTTTTATAACATGAAGTCCCGAATCAGATCTTTTCCGGTCACGTTCTACACAAGCACTTACTGATCGTGGGCTGGACTTTTTAAACTTGCTGTTGTTGAGGCTGCTAGGGAGTAACTGCACCAATGCACAGGAAGCATTTGCCAGACAGATATTAATGAAATTCATGTTGGAATTCCAACTCCAACAGGCCAGTTTATCTGCTCATATGCCCACGCACTCAGACAGTTCAGAAGCACATGGTATACCAACCTTAAGGTGGCAAAGAACTATTTCTTTAGTGCCAGAGATAAATTTCTCTTTTTTTTTTCTTTCCCATTTTCTTTTTTTTTTAACCTGAAAAGCCCAACTGACATTGAAACTGACATTGAAGGAGAAAGCATTAACAAACTGACAACAGCATACACATTTCGACTATACTGATAATAAATTCTTACTATCACCTATCTGCACTTCTCCTTCCTTCACTGCCTAGATTCATCAAAGATTTTAAACTCTCTAGGCCCACTTTAGGGTCAGGAGAGAACAAGAAATAATTCCAACCCAAGACAATTTCACCTCAGCACTTAATTTATTGTTTAAGAAAAATATTCCTGTCATTTCACTCTTTGCATTATGACACTGAATGGTGAGTCCAAGTCAACTGCTATAATTTCATACCAAATAAAAAATCCATTCCTTTTGCATTTCTGACTCAAAGCAATCTTCACTGACTTCCTTTACCAATTTAAAAATACCACTATTTGCCTCCTAGGGAGTCTGTGTTCTCACCCAAGCCCAGCTTTATTAACCTTTTGTCAAACATCAGGAATACTTGCAAATCTCCCCTCTTTGTCTTCTGAATGAAATATTCAAGTCTCATATGATAAACCTCCCCTACTTCTCTTTTTGCTCTCATTATATCCTCCCCTATTTTTGTCCTACAACATCTGTAGATGTTAACTACATATACCCATCTATTTTTAAGGCACTGAAATTTCATAATATCCCTATGAAAGCAATTCTCTACAGAAATAAATTGCACTGTCACAGCAATGAAAGGATCAGACAAGAAAATGAGTCTTATTAGAAATAAGTATTGTGTCCATTTGACTTCCCGTCATTCACCTTGCCACACACAGTGGGACTACCTCCAAAACTCACCTACTTTAAACCCCAGTATTCCCAATTTTGAATGCTGCTCTCTCAAATATGAAAAGGTTTAAAATTACTATTATAAACATATCACTACAAATAAAGAGCAAGATGGAAAAAAAAAACCACTGCAGATGAAATATTTAATTATAAATTTCAGAGAAAAAATATTGAAGCATAGTCAAGATGGTTGTTGCCAGGACACTTTCCCCCTTTTTTAAAAAAGCAGGCGTTGGGAAAAAGATGAAAAGCTACTGTGAAGATAAAGTTACAAGTTTTGCAACTTTGTCTCTTTTTAAAACAATATATTACAATCTCTGTTCTATAAAGCTGTCCATTTGCCTCTTAGATCTTATTTATGTTGTTTCCTTGATATCATTACTTGGTAGCTCATTTTCCACCTTGTCAGCAAGCTGCTTTGTTTCTCCTTAATTTTCAACAGCATGAAGACTTCTGAATGTCTTTGTAATAAGAAACAATTTGCTTTGGTTCATCTTGCTCTAAATTGTTCTTAATTTTCATTAACATTGAAAGATTTTAATTACATTTTCAGGTTCCTCTATAGATTTTGTATCAGTAACATTCAGGACATTGCCCTCCCCAGCAAAATGGTGAATAGAAGCAAACAGGATCCCACCAGACTTTTTGGTAACAGGATCGTTTCAATTTAATACACATACTATTAAAATTTTGCCCTTAATAATTACACATTTGTGTATTTATAGTGTTTTGAGGCTGGTAAAACACCAGTGCACCCACAAAAATCATCCAACTCATACATTTGTTGCATAAAGTAATGTTTGGACCAGGAGCCTTTTCTCTGTAACCATGATTTCCTAAGATCCCTTCACCATTTTGAAGAATTCTGTGAATGCTAATGTGCTAATATTCCATGCATCCTAATAAAAAAAATAATGAAAAGAAGCACATTCTAATACAGACACACTTACTGGGTGAGAACTCCTCTGTATTATAAATATGTGTCCTATTAACACAGTCTCAGTCCAGCAAAGCACTTTAGCATATATTTCACTGAGAACAATGTTTCCTCCTTGAACTGTGGAGAAGTTAAGAGAACCCTAGATGAAACCTATTGTTAATTTCAGTGTCATCTAATGAAGATACCAAAGAACCTGGAAAAGCCAAGGCACACAGTCATAGCTTATAAGGAATTTTCTGTACAGGGAATAAATTTACTGCAAAGGCCAATTTCAATATATTTTAGTTTCTAATCGTGTGTTTTATCTCTACTTATGTGACTTCACAAAAATGGAATTCATTACCATGTTTAGTTTTCTTACCTTCCTGAGCATCTGTGATCTGTTTATTGTTGATAAATGTACTTGCAAGCACCCTTTCACCTACCAATATATTGTTGCTTTTAAGTGCTTTCACTGTTTGATTAACCTACAGAAAACCAAAGAATGAAATGCCTGCATCAGTATTGTTATGCACATGTTAATACAGTGACAAAGCTCTTGTAATTTTGTTTCAAGCATATAAAACACTCAAGTTATGGACTGTGGTGAAATTTAATACGCATTTGTAATGACTAGCAGATGAGCTCAAAAAACCCCAAGAAACTAGCTTGTCTTTGAACATGTTTCCTTGGCAACACAGCACCACTTCTGCAGCACCCTAAGATGAACTTGAGCTACTCAGACCCAACAGCCATGATTACACAGGTGAGAAATACACCTGCTCAGGGAACATTCCTGAGCTCAGCAGGATGGCAAAGACAGTCCTTGGTGGAAATCAAAGATTAAGGCACTGATTCACAGGGCATGGCTGTATTGGATCCAACAGACAGAGAACTGTCAGACAAAGGCATTTTCAACAACACAAACGGATATCTGTTCACATGTAAATATTCAGGTAATTACTGCAAAATAGGTATTCATTCCCAGGCCTCATCACTGCAGAAAGTGGACCAGATTTTGTGCCTTTATCGATTAATTTGAAAGACAAGGCCTCCTCATCATGTGATGCATACCATCTTTTTCTACAGAATGGCATCATATTGAGGGCACATGCGCATGAGTAAAATGAAATTCACCTTCTTTACACCAAAACAAAGACCCCATCGAGCTTAGCTTTAACACTAGTTTATTTCTGGCATACTGTATGGACCTCTTGAACAGTATGACTGGATCAGGGTAATAGCAACCAAACCAGGACCATTCTGAGTGAACTCTGCCAAAATTTCAGGAAACACATTTGTAGCACAAAACAAAGGCAGCTCTGTCCAGCTTGAAAGCATGGCAGAATTTAGAAGCTGTAACAATCAAAACTCTTCTCTAGCACAGCTAGGAAAAGGACAAAGCAAAAAGCAAGCTCCTCACCTTATGCAAAGCCTACAGCAATAAGCTGACAGGTTCTTCTTCCTACCCACACCCCATAGGCCTCTGTCATGGCCAGTCCCGTCAAAAAGAGAAATGCAACAAGCTTGTTAATATCCCTAACACCTGATCACAATTCCCAAGTGGAGCAACTTTACTGTGATGTCTGTCCTGTCTGGACAGGACACATACCTTGAACTACGGCACAGCACATGGCTCCAATGCAAACATGGACAAGCTAATAAGCATTTTCATTTTAAACATATAGCAATTTTTCAAGCAAAAGAGAAACACAATACCTTTTTCTTTAACCACTTCAGTGTCTTCTCTTGGCTGTATTTGTGGAATTTCTGACTGCCAATCTCTGAGTAAAAAACAAGAAGGGGAAAAAGGTCATGTCTGGTTTGGATTGCATTTTCAATACCTTTAAAATCTTTTAACTTGTAGATACAATATAAAAATTAATTTGCATCTTGCACATGTTTGATATCAGGGCAATAAGTTCCAAAAATATTGGAAGGAAAAAAAAAAAATAAACAGACTGAGTTGATATGAACAAGACTGAACATTTGATAGCTCTTTAATTAGGACTTAATCCAGCAAAGCACAGATTTTATTTATTTATGTGTAATCTTGGGTTTCTTTAATTCACAAATACTCTTCTCAAGTAGTAGTTTAACTTCACCTTCACTGGCCTATGTCACCAGACTGGTGAATTTAACTACATAGTTCACAATGCAAAATGTTGGTTCCATGATTTTTTTTTTCTTTTCTTTGTTTTTTTAACAACAGATTATCTTCAATCTTTATGTACTGAATTCCAGCACCTAGTAAGGGACCAGGACAAAGAGTTGGTTACTGAAGCTAAACCATTCACCTCTTCAATAAACCCTTTCCCTGTCTGTTCTCCTCTCTCATGTCAGAGTGACTAAAGCAGAATTTTTACTTCTATCCCCCTTTTACATAACCCAATATAATGTTAAAAGAAAATACAGAATCCAAAATAGCGAAACTCACTCCTTGTGGGAGGAATTATGATTCACTCATGACTTATGGAGCAACACAAATTAACTTGATGATATAAGAATTTCAGAGAGTGCTTCCCCTGTGATAACGAGGGCATGAACACTTGCCATTCACCTGTGATCAGTTATCTGGAGATACATGAGTTCAAAACACCCATGCAAAAGAGAAAATTAGGAAGGCTCAGGAAATTTCAGTATAAAAATTCAGTATTAACTCACAGAAAGCTACATTTGGGAAACAGAATCAGACACCTAATAAGATTTCACAAGAGATTTTGGAGCCTGCTGCTTCAGTCTTTTTCTTTAACAGGTATTTCCATAAGTTTTAATCTCCTATATACCATTCCCATAAATACCTACATCTGTTTCATGTCATTTACTGATACAGTGTCATATTCCAACACTCATTTCATGGATTTTCCTTCTCCCCTGGCAAACAACAACATATTATTTATGATTCCTTCAGCATTTCCTTCTTTGGGGTTTATCTTGGCTCTTCCAAATTGGACATAAACAGTGAACTATTATGTGCTCTTTCTGTATGCATGGCAGGGGGTATGGAGAGGTCGAGGAAAGCTGTTTGCAAGATAAAAGTTTAGATCTGTCTCAATAGCTGTACAACACCAAAATACAAAAGTTCTTCAGTGCAAAAATGAAAAATACACTAATATACACTTTGCTTTATGACGAGCTGCAGGTAAAACAATTAGCTGTGACATTGTTGGCTGCAGGCTGTAGAACTTAGAAGCTTCTAAATGGCTCTGAAAGAAGAGAAGCAGAAAATGGAGAAACACTTTGGATACTTGAACCTGCTTCTCAAGGGCTAGCATGGTTTGGGTTCAAGTACAGTGAGTGCAATTCATGGATTCCTCTCTTATCTAAGAAAGTTCGAGGAAGGGACATCCTCTGGGCACCATCCCCCAAGCCATGCTGAAAAGTAATTCTAGTCTGCATTCTCAGGCAGACTCCCCCACAACAGCATGATTCAGAGTGACTCAGGGAAAGGAAATGTAGAACTGTGAAGCCATTTTCATTAAAACATGTGAAAAATAATTACACTGAACCCTTCAGAGATCACTTTGTTTGAAAATATTTTGTATGCTTGACAGTTTTGACTATTAAACTCTAGAAACTGACAATATTTGAGACCTCTGAAGAATTAAAGTGAGTTATGAAAGTCACAAACTGCTGACAAAAGGATTCAGTATTGGAACGTGGATTTAACATGTGATGCACATTTGATATTGGTGAGAGTTAGTGACTACGTTTGATAATATGAGTATATATTGGAAAGCCTTTTGTTCCCTAATGTGTCTGGTGCCTATAAAACTGGTCTGAGACATCTGGAAAGATTGGGTTTGAGAAATACAGATGGAATATAAGTGGTTCTACAATTAAATAATATGTTCGGTGATCGGGTAATCGCTATGCAGACTTGGAAGTTTCCCTGATGTATTGTTGAGCAAACTGCCTAAAGCACATTTTAAAATCCATTTTCTCAGTGTTTTCCATAACTCTGAAACTTATATGGCCCCTTTTTTCCTACCTTTTGGGAATACAAGCTTGGCAATATTATTTAGTTATTCTAATCAGGTAAGTTTTCTTGGCTCTTCATGTTAATCACATCAGACAAGATCACAGTGCAGCTTTTGCCTCGCAAAATGAAACAAAGAGTAACACTCTAGAAATGGAATTCATAACCCTTTCTTAAACCTTCTCTACTGTACATTCAATCCAATGTCGGAATTTATTAGCAAACAACCTGCCTCACCCAGACTTAGTGAGCTGTAACACACCCTTTCCACAACTACTAAAGCAGGTAATTCAGAATTCAATTCAGCTAAATGAATTTTCAGTGCCCTTCAAGAATGAGGCCAGGGAAGGTGGATTTTCTGCTAATTCACTAAGTGTAAACTGTGAGTGCTCTGGGGTAAGAATTTGTTAGACAGATGTTAAATGTCTTAAGACTAAATGAAGAGTGAAATAATTATGTTGTTAAGTTCTGTCAAGCAGAACAGAGCTGCAGAAGCCTTAACACAACTGTTATTTCTTGCCCTAATGCTCTACTCCTTAAATAAGAAAGGCTACAAAGTGGACAACAGGTCTTAAGAGCCAGAAAAGAATGAGTACCTGAACTCATAATGCTGGAATTTTTTACAAGCAATAAAAAACATGAGAATATGAAACACATAGAAGTGGATTAAACAAAAAGGTGATGTCTGCATGACAGGCAAGCAAGTGCCAATGGGTTTGTTGCATAACAGTACTCTTTGGTGTTCCAAAAAAAGAAAGAAATCCTAAGAATAAGCCCCACTGTAACCCAATCCAAACCTGAACAAGAAAAGAAGTAGCATGTACATGCAGATACATGTCTTGGAAAATCCAAGAACATCACATAAAGCTGGTGTATGTGTGTGTGTACAGCTGTTATGACAAAAGCATTGTTCACCTCACATTTCAAAACAAACCCAGGATATGAACACATCTTTAACAGCCAATATAATTTGTTGGCAAAACGGCACAAACTTATAGGTGTACATAATACATTACTTAAAATGGAAAAAAAGCAAGTGGTGAAGCATCTTCTCCACTGTCTAACAGAATACAGTTTATGGGAGGATGCTCCGACGGATAACAACTGCAAATACAGTATCAGAATGGATACAGAAGTTAGACCAAGACACAAGACCTTGTCTATAGCAAATACTTTTTTTAAGGTTTTGTTTTGGGAACATAAATACTACCCAAAGCCTATACTGCTGTTTGGAGGAATTGCCCCTTCAAAAAAATAATCCAGACCTTGTCCTAAATTCCTGTGCAGACTTAGGTTTGACAGCCAAAAGGATGTGGCACCATTTTTTACCTTCTCAGATGGGTGACCAACCTGACCCCCATTATGACAATGTGATCCCCTTAGTTGATAAGGGAAAGGTTGTGGATGTTGTATATCTAGGCTTCTGGAAAGCATTTGACACTGTCTCCCACAGCACTGTCCTACAGAAAGAAGGTGGCAGCTCATGGCTTGGACAGGTACACTCTACACTGGGTCAAAACCAGCCTGGATGGCCAGGCCCAGAGAATCGTGTTACATCCAGCTGGCAGCCAGCCACTAGTGACCCCAGGGACAATTCTTTATCTAATATCTTTATCAATATGGGGGGATTGAGTCCAGTCTCAATCAGTTCACAGATGACAGCAAGTTGGGCAGGACTGTTGATCTGCTGCAGAGTAGGAAGGCTCTGCAGAGGGATCTGGACAGGTTGGATTGATGAGCCAAGGCCCAATAGCATGAGATTCAACACGGACAAATGCCAGGTCCTACACTTGGGTGAACAAACAACAAACCTCTGCAGCACCACAGGCTGGGGGCAGAGTGGCTGAAAAGCTGTTCAGCAGAAAGGGATCTGGGGGTGCTGGTTGACAGTGGCTGAACATGACCCAGAGTGTGCCCATATGGCCAAGAAGGCCAATGACATCCTGGCACGTACCAGGTACAGTGTGGCCAGCAGGACCAGGGCGGAGATTGTGCCTGTCAACACTGGTGACTCCACACCTCAAATCCTGTGTCCAGTGTTGGGCCCCTCACTACAGGAAGAACACTGAGGTGCTGGAATGTGTCCAGAGAAGGGCAATGAAGCTGGTGAAGGGTCTGGAGCACAAGTCTGACGAGGAGCAGTTGAAAGTGCTGGGGGTGTTTACTCTCAGAGAGGGTCAGGGGGGACCTTATTGCTCTCTACACCTAACAGAAACACAAAGGAGTTGCATTGAAGTGGGGGTCAGTCTCTTCTGCCATGTCTTAAGTAAAAGGACAAAAGGGAATGGCCTTAAGTTGCACCAGGAGATCTTCACATTAGATATTAGAAAAATCTGCTCACTGAAAAAGTGATCAGGCCTTGGAATAAAGGGCCCAGGTCAGTGGTGGAATCACAGCCTCTGGAAGTGTTCAAGAGGACGTGGCACTTGGAAATATGGTTTAGGAGTGATTATGGTAGTGCTAGGTTGACACTTGGCCTAAACCATCTTGAAGGTTTCTTCCAACCTTGATGATTGTGTCATTCTGTACACAAATGTTTAATAGCTCTTCTCTCACCCTGGCTAGTTATCCCACATTAGACAAGTTGTGGGGCACACCAATGGCCTGAAAGCTTAAAAATACTTTTTAATGGAAATACTTGTCACTTCATGAGAAGGCAAAAGGGGTTTTGCATTTCACATGCACCGGTCCTAAAGAAGCCTTCTCAAAAGTCACAACTCACCCTAAGGAAAAGATTGTTTGGTCTAAATGATACAAAATGTAACTAAATGTTTCTGTAGGTTCTTCTGGAAATGCAGGAGAAATACTAATATTCCTCCACAATTATGTGTTTATGGAAGCACGTAACTCCAACTACCCCAGTTCCAAACAGAATGTGACAACAGCCTTGCTACCTAGATTTTCTGCTCCCTTGTGGAAGTGAGCATTTTCAACGGAAACATGTCCTGTCCTGGAGTTCATATGCAAGCCTAAGCAGAATGCTATTTAAAGGACTGACAAAAAAAACCTGAGGTCTTGCACGTTTTGCCTATTTGCAAACCTGCAAAAATAATGTCATGCTCCTGTTCCTTCCCCAGAAAGCGTATATTGTCCTCAAATAAAATGAAAGCCCCCACAACAATGGGAATTCAGAGCAGAGGTTGAGGAAACCATGTACAGAATTGATAGCTTGCTAACTTTTTCCATTTGAGTTTTCTCTCTCATATACTAACGCATCCCAATTTTTGTATTTTAAAACAATTAAGTCTTTAGCTTTAACCCACAACACTAAATTATGCAAAGCCAGAAAACTTGTGTTCTCCTTTCTTAGCAGCATATTTATTCTTCTCCGGCTTTTTTCTACTCATTGTCCCAATGCTTTATGACAAAGGATGAAAAGAAGTAAAATGGACCACTTCCACAACCGACTACCCTACACTAAATAAAGAGAGATGTAAAATTCTGATCCAAGTCAAAGAGAGTTCACAACATATACAACAATGTCAAGAAACCAGCTCTGATTGGTTTACCATTTGTATGATACCTAGCAACAAGACTGCATGAGTTTTTCAGAGTTGCAGCAGATAATCTGAGATCCACACATTTCTATTCACAAGACTGCAATGACAAGCTCTAAGCCTAAGCTTCTGTTTTTGAAGTACAGCTGTGTCCAGCACTTTGGTTGTTTGGTAAAGAAAAAAACAATATTTAAATCTATCTTGTAATGAGGTGACACTAACAAATTGAGTCTTTTTTTTTTTTTTTTGGTCCTTCCTCCCCCCTGCCCCTTTTTTTCACCTTTTTCTTCTGTTACGTGCTGTATATACTGTTTAACATCTGCACACTTCAGCAGCAATGGGCAGCTAGGGTATTCTGAGTCTAGCACAACTTGATCAAGTGGCTGGAACTTTCCTTGCTGCTGAAAATACATCAAAGGAATTACAAAAGCATTACTAAAATGTTAAGACATATAATACACACTACACATATGTATATAAATATATATGCATGCAGTGGCCATAGTTTTAAAATAAAGGACTTAAAGAAGATCGTATTTTGAATGGTAACACATGACACATTCAGAAACTGATTACAAAGCAAGCTATAAATATTTATTTTAGACCAGTAAATACCTGCAAAATGCTGAACTCTTCAAACACTGCACTTAAAAAGCCAAATTTAAAACAACATGGGGAGAAACTAATGTAAAGTACAGTGGGATTTTTTGGAAGATGACATAAGACACAGCAGTCAGTGTGTGCCAATACTGTTTTAAACTAAAACCTGTTGGATTAAACCCAGTGTCATAACTTCCATTCAAAATTTGCTTTTCCTTCCACAAAGACAAATCTCAAAGGAGCAGGGCAGCTTCTGGAACACAGTATTAACCTTTCACCTCTGCAAAGTCAATTCCAGTTTGGCCAGAGTAGGGATATAAAGTGATTTTGGCACAACTTAAATAGCCCCACACATGACAGAACCATCAAACAAATATTGCCATTGCCAAACAATGCATAATCATTCAGCATGGTTTGGCACAACTGGCAACCTTCCCTTTGGAAAGATCCTTTAGTGCATCAGTACAAAGACTCTGTGAGCTTCTCATGCTTAGAGAGTGCGTGGTCTCTGGAGCCAAGGCTGAACTCATTATACTGGTCAGCACGAAAAAACCCACGTGGGGTACACTGCTTTCATTATTAATTAATTCTCTTGCTAGACACTCAGAGGCTTAATAAAAGTAACCATCTATTGTTAAATCACAAGAAAAACAAGAAAAAAACTCCAAACAAGAATCAAGAAAGTATTTAGAGGGTTTTTTCTCCTTAAAAGGGAAAAGGCACAGAAACTGTGACAAAAATAAGTTAGGAGACACAAAAATAAAACTGCAATAAGCTCTTTCTTATAGATAACTTACCCGCTTGTGTCCCAAGACAAGACAGCTAAGTTCACATCATGCATGGGCACAGAGCTTAAGCTAAGAAAGGTGCTGTATAGGAGGTGGCTCTGCTCAGAGACACACCAAGCAACCCTGCATCACACTAACAAAATCAAAGGACAGTGCAAAGGATGATTCTATGAAATCCTCCAGTGATATCCACTAGGTCAAGCTGGAAGTGACTGTGCTGCATTCAGGCTAACCTTGCCACAAGATTGTAGAATACACTAACCTGGGCAAGGCACTGCAGGAATGCATTTGCTCTTTTTTAGGACCCAGAACTGCATTTATCTGGCATCTTGCCTGGCCTAGAAAACCAGAAAACAATGTACCGAAAAAGTGAAGGGCAACACAGGACTCTTCCCATGCACAGAAACAGCAGCAGTAGCTGTCCTTTACTCAGGCTACCTCAACACCCCTCCACATAAAGAGAGAAGATTTACTACTTCCCCAATTTAAGTTTGGCATAAAGCTTTCAAAGGGATGATGAATTCAGAGTGCAGTGCCCAGGGAACAAGCTGAACTATTTGTGGAATGACCTCATGGACCATCCTGACCACAGAAATACAGAATACATCTGCACACCCTATACCTCAAATAATTAAAAAATCATTACAGAACAGAAAGTTACTATTGCAAAGGTGTAGGAAGACTTCATATTTCTTCACGATAAGAAAATTTTTCTCCTGCATTCTTCACTTGCAATCTAAATCAGAAAATAGCAAGCAACCTTGTAGAAATTCTTTTAGAACAAAAACTCTTAGGAAGCATAAAGTGAAACCATTGTCTCCACAATACAAAAAAAAAAAAAGCAAGCAAAAAACCAACAAAAACCCCCCAACATTTCCTTTTTTTTTTGTGCCCCTTTTTTCACAGGCTGCTTATTAAAAAAATCAGTAAATTTGCCTATGACTTTTGATATATTTCAGAGATTTAAGTGAGGTTTTGCTACACCCACAATAAATCAATGAAGCCGCTTTTTAATTACCCAACTTTTGGATACTTGATCATCCTATCACTGTTTTATGATATGGCATCTCTACAAAAGTTGTTTCCTTTCAAGTTCAAACTGCCACGGAAATGTTTCTCTTTCCTCCTCCCTAGTATCCTAATTTTTCTTTCTTTTTCCCTTCTTTCTCAAAATAACCATTTTACTGATGTCTCAGAAAGGGCACCAGTTTGTTTTGATCTGATGACATGTCAGCATTTTAAATTCAATAGTTCTGGGACAGGCTCTCACAAAAAGACAAAAGAGATTCTCTTCTCTTAAAAAAGAAGGTGATTAGTGCTTGCTGAGATTGAAAGCTGACTCTTGTAACATAATTTACTGACCAAAAATCTTGATGCAAACAAAAATACTTCCAGGTATTAAGATAATTCTGCTTTAAATGCAAATAAATTTCCATTATTATGGAAGCCACTCTTTGTAAAATTAACATAACTTCTGCAGAACTGAAGTCAGAAACAATGTTTTCTCTTGAGAATTCCAGAGAAAAAAATAAAGCAGGCTTACCTCTTTGTCTGCCTTTATGAGGTAGTAAAGGATGAGAAACAAGGGGTCCATTGGTGTAACAAACAGCAGGCGCCCATCTAGGTGACAGACATGCAAAAGTAAGCTTACACAATATATTGACTATTTGGGGCTTTAGGACGTTTTTTAGGAGTGTCAACAATTTTTTTTTTTTTAGTAAGTATCCCAATAATTTAATAAAACAAACAGAAAAATTGTATTTGTAATTTTATATTAAAAATGCAGAGATAACTCAATTCTTTACCCTGCCAAACCAAAGCACAAGCTCCACTTCAGGACTTCTGCTTCATGTACTCTTGAGTTTTGCCTTTTTTCTGGACTGTATTAAAACCAGCAAAATTGAAGCTGCCCTCTGTTGGCAGATTTGGGGGCAACAGAAATTGGCTTGGGATACCAGAGATATTCAGCAATACTCCACCTCTAACACTGGGCAAAGCAACACTGCTGGCAGAAGCCATAGACAGGACAAGAAAGAATTTCAAGGGCCAGCAAAGTGAGAGCTGCCTTCATCTGCAAAGGGAGAATCTGATGCAGTCTCCTAATGGAACAAAATAAACTTGGGTCACAAAACATGGCTCAGTGTGTTGCATTCAAGGTTACACACAAAGGAAAAACTTGGTCTCCCACTGAAACAGACACCTCTGCCCATCTGGAGTTCATTGCAGGACAATGGCTTAGTCAGGCTTTTTGTATAACTGGACATAATTGGAAACAATGTAACATCAAGGAAATTCACTAATGAGACCAAATAATTGATGACAATTTGACAGTAATTAGCAAACCAAAAGCAAATAAATGTAATTTTTTTGTTTTAAATCACATGATTAAGATAATTAAAGAAAAGGAAATCCTATTATGATGGCCCTAAAACTAACAAAAGATCATGTGGGAAGAATGTGGTTTGGGCAAAGCTGATATGCAATCTATCATGTGTTTTACCAACACGATGCTCCACGTGAGGCAAAGCAAGCATCAGGACTACTTACAAACACAAAAGCTTTGAAATTGAAATCGGAAAGAAAAAAACCCACTAGCTACTTTCTCAAAGCTTCCATTTAAATGCTTTCCACCAAACCTCCAGGAAGAGTTATTTTGGCTTGTTCTAAAGATTCAGACTCACTAGAGGTGCATGAAGACCTCTGCCCCTCTCTGCAGATAACCAGATAATTTGTTTTAACTGCAAACACAAAAGATTTTTTTTTGTGTTGTTCTTCTCCTGACCGTTTCAGAGATACAGCAGCCCTAACATTCAGGAACAATTTATCCACTGCATTTTTTAAAGAAAACTGAGGGCATGATTTCTTAAGGCAACTGCTTCCCAAGGGTCAAAATAAAGGTTAGAAAGGGAGAGAGAGAATACAACGTGGACCTAATTGGGAGCAGGGAGCAGACCCAAGCTGTTGGCTCACCCCCAAGACAGAGCAAGGAAAAGCTCACAGACATACTGCTTGCATTGCTTTATGTGCTTGCAGAGGATGTTTAAAAGTTAGCACACACTTTGGGATATTACTGTTAAAGAAGGCATATGTCTGGAAGGGTTGCTTTTATTTATTGCTATAAACGGACATTTCTGTAATGAAAAGGAATAAAATAAATATATCTTAATCTCCTGAATTAATGCTTATGGACATGCTGGTCTGTGGACATGCTCTCAGGGAAACACTGCTACAATAACATCCTTACTGAAAATGGATCGTGAAAGCCATCACAAGCAAGTTACACAAGTTTCTTCCTCATTATCAGAAAGGTGAGCAGGATCAGAAAATGTCCAGGGCAGTACAGACCAGCTCCCTTCAGAGAGAACACTGAAATGGCAGCTTCAGACAGCAGGCCTCTCCTGAGAACCCAGCACTCAGGCTGGGAACTGCAGAGATAATTTAAAGATTGCAAGATCATACATTCCAGTGCTTAGAGCTCTAACACACCACTTTGCTCGGCTAGCTATAAGGCCCTCCAGCCCTTTCTTTTCCTTCCCATAGGATAATACATATTAACTTACACAGAGGACTTGCTGGTGTGATTGACAAGAAAAGCTAACTATTTTATGGCACTTCAGTTTAAACACAATTGAATTACTTACTCCTCCTTCTCCCTTCAAAAAATGACAAATGAACATCTGTCTAATTGATGCTGCCAAAGGCAACCTTTTAAAGAGAAACGACAAAGCCCCCAGCCCTGGTTAAATCCATATGGCAAATGAGTCTATCAGAAGGTGGGGATATGATGCAGTATGTCTCAAACAACTAGGAAAAACACCTGTAAATTTACTAGAAGAGAGAGGGAAGGTCTGTGTACAAACATTGGTTAAAGGTGGGGGAAAGACACATTATCCAACTCACCTTGCTGAACAGTCTGACCTATAAACCAGGAACGACGTTCCTCGTGAAAAGCTTTTACTTCAAACAGCTGCTGTGCACCACTATTGAATAAGTAAAGGGTTGCTTCCCCTGTTGAAAAGAAATCTGGTTTGTGTTTGTAAGCTTTCAGAAAAATCAAAAGAATACCCAATATGTTTGAAGAATGTGCCTTATATACATACAGACACACAAACATACACACAGTCTACATAAATTCACTACAAAGGGAGTCCAGACAAAAACCACTATTATATACAGATGTTCATTTACCAGCTCTATAAACGAAACTGAATTTGAATCAATAAATAAGATGTGTGAATAGTTCATCTTACAACACAAAGCCTTTGATCCAAACCCAAATCAAAATCACTCAAGAAATCAGCTTTTTTCTGCAGTGAAGGGGGAAGGTGGAAAACAAGAGAATTATCTCTCCTTCTGTCACGTTTGTCTTGAGGATATCGGACTCTGGATTAGGGGAACAAAAGTCTCAAATCTTTCATGGACAATTTGAAATACTTTTTTTTTGTGCACCAAAATGGATTGTGATGACTCTGTATAGGTAGACATATGAAGTAAACAAGGAAGGTAGAAGAAGTTGGTTTGAAGTGCCCATCAGAACCTTAATAGCTGGGAAAAGAAAGCTTTATTTTAGGTCATCCCATAACACAGCTTTACCATTTTACATTAGTTTCAGTTTACAATTAAAGGGTGACAAACACATTGTGAACAGGACTGGCATTTTCCATATCTGAAATGGGAAGTTGCCACAACTACAGAAGGGGCCACTGAAATGTGGTCAGCTGAGTCTGTTGGGTGGACTGCTTCTATCTTGGTTATCAATCCATCCTCAAGAAACAAGAGCAACTACAACAGGGCTGTCCTGCTCAGAGCACATAAATTGCAAAGCTGCAGTGACTTGCAGACCATGGGCTGGCTCTGAGAAGCCTCAGTGTAAGCCCTGAAAGCTGACATCAGCACTGCTCTTCTCAGTCTGCAGACACCCCCAGGTGTGGAGGGAGGTCAGCAAAAATGGGCAGAGACAATGAATTCCCAAAAATTACTGATAATGCATTTTTTTCCCCTTTATCCAAAAGGCTGACCAGATGTTTAACCTCACTTAAGGATATAATTTCAGTACAGTGATAATTTTTCTTTTGGGTAGGGGAGTAGAGGAGCAACAAGTAGTCATAAGGGGGAGCAGAGGTTTAAACCATTACCATGTGCACCCTCAACAAGGGTTTGATCAGCACCATATCAAACTACTCACAGAAGTGCTGACTGAACAACTTCAGACTCCTACCAGTGAGTGTGCTAGCCAAATCTGGTGGTGAGATACAAAATCTTGGGAAAATGACCCTTCTTATTACTTAAGTACAGCTCCTTAATTGATGTCATTATGCTAAAGGGACAGTCAGCACAGGGTCCCTACAGTATTGTTGGACAGGAACTCCAGGGAGTGGAGAGAGAACCTGGGCAGCTCTGCTCACAACTTCACCAATGCTTCTTGTGGTACTTCTGAATTGCAGTCTGATCCTACTTTATTGTCTTTGTAAAGGATAGAAATTTTGTCCTTTTTACCTGCCTATATAAAGGACAAAGCATGCTTTTATTTAATAAAGTGATTAGCATGAATTCTACAGTGTGCTGAGTCCTTCAGTGCCTACTTACACAGTATCTGGCATCAACAATCCATCTGCTAGACCCAAAGGTAAGGAAAATACATTAATAGTGTGTTCTCAGTTCTTCCATTTTCAGACTTCGTATTTATAACAGGCTACATAACTGAAAGTCTATGCAGGCCTATAAATAAGGTCCTGTAAATTCTAAAGGAACACACCCAGGCAATCATTGCACTTTAGGTTTTCCCCAGAAAACTTTCCCAAGATCTCTGATTCTACAAGGTAAACAGATCTCTTTTTACACAGAGAAAACAAATTAACATCTATGCTTTTAAAAACATAACGAACTACAAAGCCAATACGCTACAGCAGGAAATAATAACACAGGTGGAAAATATATGTGGCTTTATATTCCCACTGTAAATTTGAGCAATCAAGAAACAGGTAACATGATGACTAAGTGATTTTACATTCTGTATTATTATTTTTGACAATTTTCCTCTTTCAAGAACAAGTATGGTTCCTATATTGTGACATTAAAATGTATCTGAAGACTCAGTTACACACATATATGTAAATACATATAAATACAAGCAGTCAATTTCAGACCAAAACCATAAAACTTTAATATACGGAAAAGAAACATGCTTAGGCAAAGAGAAAAAAAACAGCATGAAAGATGTTTTTCAAACAGAATGTTAACCTCAACAAAGGCTTACTGCAAGTTTCTGTTGCAGTATCACATACTCCAATTATTAATTAATCACAGAATAATTACAAATCCTTGACAAAAAGAACAATCTGACTAGAAGAAAGTAACCATGGGATGGTGGTATCATTATATTGCCTGCATTTGCTGGTCTTTCCAATGTATTTTGAATTCAAAGTGCCTCATTCTCTGTTAAGGAGAAAAGAGACACCATGACCTGAGCCAGGAAAAGAAAATTAGATTTAAAAATGAAAAGACCCAAAAAGTTTGGTAAGTACAACTGAATCACTTCTAACTCTATTTATTTTATAGCACAAGATGAATGCTAAGAAGCCTAAATTTGTATTTAAAAAAACCCTTGGACTCAACACCCAACACTGTAAGCTCCTCAAAACTAATGCACTTAAAAACAGAACTTAAATTACACCCCTTTTTTTGTGCTGCCAATATTCCTGATGAATAAACAGTTCAACCAATTAAAATTATAAAAGAAATCTTAAATGTTTGCACAGCATTAACCATCTGGCATAACCAGCAGTATCTTTGGCACTTAAGACTTGTACCTATCATCATCATTTCAGCTTTGTGAAATATAAATCTTTTGGTGGTGGAAAAAATCAACCAGGATTTTTAGAGGCTCCTGTCACAGTTCCAGAACTTGCCTGTGCTTGGGTTGCGCAGTTTTGTAAACAAGGGTTCGGTCTCAGGTGTCTTGGGAGGGTCAATGGCAGCCTCTGTAGGGGGAGAGGAAAAAGTTATGAACTTGTAAATTGTGAAGCATTTCACATCTGCTTCTCCAAGACATTCAGAATTAATTGGATTGACACTTTTTGAAAACACACACACACACATCTGCCTAAAAATTATACGCCTCAGCCCAAATTCATCCTACCTGATCAAGGCACTTAAATTATGATTCCAGACTTCCTGGCACTCTCTATCTGTCACAGGAAAGATATGCACCTGGGGATGATTTAGATTTTGAAAACCACATCCCCCTAGAGAGCCTTCAGGCAAGAGAGTTCCTAAATTTGACATCCCAGTTAAGTAACATGAACTGATATGCTGCCCTGATTAGTCACAAAGACAATGAGAATGCTTTGGTTAGCCAGGCCAAGCGCAACGTGGACATTAAAAAATTGCAAAAGGTAAAATACACATGGCAAGAAACTGTCCTTTAAAGCTTTCATAAAGTCAGATTATGCAGGAATTAGCCTACTCTAGTTGTTACTTCTGTGAAAAACATGCACACTTATTTGTCTGTTATGAATAAACTTGAAAAATAAAGACTGCATTTAATTCCCCCCGCAAGAAAAAGAAGCTGAGAGAATGCAGCACCTCTGGCTGAAGCCCCTTACAGTTATTCTCTTTCCTGTATCTTTGAACAAACAGAAGACAAAAAGCAGAGCCACAAAAGTATAATTTTTGCTGTGAAACTGAAAAAAGAAGGAAACAGCTACCACAAGGACGCTGACTCAAGTACAAAAAGCCACATCTATAAGTATCCCCAGTTAATTATATTCTAGCCAAGTTCTCTTTGTAGGGAAAGTCTAACTTATATTTATGAAAACAACTTCCCACATCTCAGTAAAGAGCACCATGACAGCATCATCTTTCTTAGCCTGCACACTGCCAGTTCTGCCCCAATTCCTTTCATACAGGCATTCATCAGAGCAAGGAAAATTACTACAACATTTCACATATATAATGAGTATCCAGACCCCAGAGAATGGACTGACAGAGATCAGGCTGATGTTTGTGTTATGGTGCTGCTGAGGAAAGCAGAGAAGAGCAGTAGAGGCAGACTGCATGATTATTCAAAGAAACAGAAGTGCCACATTGTCCTTCCCCTTTCAGTAACATCCAGCAGGTTTGCGAAGCGGGAGCTGGCACAACTCTTTGGCAAACAGGAAAGTAGGAACAACCAAAAGTAGCTGTTCTCCACCCTGGCTGAAAGTCCCAACATTAGCTTTAAAGGACAAGTGGACTTCTCACACTTGGCTGTTCACTAACACCTCATGAGAAAAAAAAAAAAAAAAAAAAAAGGCCCAAATAACTCTCAACCTTCATATCCACTCCTTGCTATTCAGTTGTGTCACCAACAGAAGTTGCCCAGATAAAGACACATGCAGGACACAAAAAACAACTGTGTTTAGTGATGAAAGTGTGAGAGGGTAATAATTCTCAGAGTTGTTCAGAGAATTTAAAGTAATTTTCTTCCCTTCAATACTTAACTGAGTCTTCAGGTGGCTTGAAAAAGTGCTTCAAAAAGTTTCAATATAAGTTGAGGGCTTTAAATGGAAAAAGTCCGTATTTGCTACCCAGACTTGCTTCACATGCTGATACATAAACGCATGGTTGTCAAGCTACATTTGCCCTCGCAAAGGCAACTTTCCAGTTTCTAGAGCTGTGTATATTTCAATTCTTGACCACAGTTTAACATTAGTGTACTTTTTGTTACTTTTTAAAACACTGAAGTGATTAATGATAGTGAAAGAAACACACTGCATGTGTTTACTTTGATGTGTTTCACATGAACATGTTAAAATATACACAGTAAATGTGAGTTTCAAAATTTAAAACAAAAAGCAAAACAAAAAAACCCCAAAGGAACTTTCAGCGCTCACTTGCTCTGCTTTCTTCATGCATAGATTGATGAACCCTGGGAATGAGTCCAGCTGAGCCTGAAGTTGCATCTTGTCAGCAATTAATTCAACAATCCTTCCTAATTTTTTGCCATTTTTAATGACATTTGCATCTTTACTGGGTTGAGATGTTCTCTTCCTAACCTGCTAGTAACACACTGAATTTATCCATCTGTGCCAAGCCTGGGAGACGCCTACAGCTAGGGAGCACTAAGCTTAACAAACCCAAGGGATACAGTGTCTCATCTCTTCCTCATCAATCCTCTACCTTCCCAACCCAGATAACCACCCTCCTTCACCCAGGCTCAGCACTCTCCACTCTGCCCCTCTGGCCCTGCCAGGAGCTCTTTCCCATGCCAGGCTCCCAGCACAGCTCTGCCCATGGAGAGCTTTTGTGCTCCACAGGCTCCAAGGAGTTCACCCCTGCACAGAGGGCAGCAGGGACCAAACCCTAACAAGCAGTCTGAGTTTCAGGCTTCTGTCCCAATATCTCATGGCGATGGGATCAGAGTATACATCACACTCTCCACACAGCTGCCACAGAAAATAGTTTGCCTGAAGGGACATGCACAGGGAGAAAGGAAGGACTGGGCAAGGGCGAAAGTGGTTTCTTTGAGTTTCTTTAACATTCAGTTTCCTCAAAATGTAGGCAATATTCCACTCCATTTCCAGGGGCATCTGAAGTGTATTTTTGTTATAGATTGGCTTTACTATATGTCAAGTTGGCAGACAAAAAAAGAGGCAATTGGGAGAATGCCTGCTTAGAAAACTGGATGCAGGATTAATATGGCCTTAAGGGCAAAGAAGGCCCTATTTATCTGAATTTAAATACTTCATGACTAGGAAAATGCTGAGAAAGAGATTTTTGATGTTAAGTGTCCAAACCTAACTTATTTGTGTTCTGGACTTTAGCCAGGAAAGGTAGCTGGATTTCTTTAATGCCATTACATTTATCAGTCCTTGTATTTCAGCAAGGATCTCTTATAGCTAAGTAAACACAGACTTCTTAGAAAGCAGTACTGTAGCCATTTCCTAGCAAAACTGAGAGTTAAACTAGGTTGGGATTTTTTTTTCAGTTTTAAGGTCCACCTCCAGATAAGAAATCACCTTACAGAAAATAAACAGAAAAAAGTAACATTACAGGAAGGGCTGTTTTGTTAAATTCTTAAGGAAAACATCAGATGATTTCTACCATGCTTATTATAACAGTTCCCATAGCTTAGCCCTGAGAAACTTGTTCATCTACAGGAATACTTGGAGGGAGAGAGGTGAGACCTTTCTGAACACTACACTCTCTACCAACAGTGACCACAGACAGGTCAGCTTACTAACACGTCATTGCAGCAAGGTTTTCTCCTAGGACAACACACACTACAATGATATAAAAAAACGATAGAAGGCTACAGAGGGGCTCAACTAATCCTGTCTCAAGGAGGCATCTCAGCCAGCAAGTCACTCTTTAAACTGTCTGGGAAGACAGAATGCAGAATATTCCAGGAGGCAGCTGAAGAAAAGGAGAAAAGATTATTGTGTTTCATGGAGCACAGACATATAACCAGGTAAATTCTCTAAAATACATAAACACAACAAAGTGAAAATGAACCAGCTTTCAAAGGATTTCTGGAAGTAGTTTCTTCCACAATGGATAGGTATGGGGCACTAATGAATCTGATCATTAAAACAAAAAAAGCATTACCTGGAACAGCAACATAAATAAATTGAAAAACATCGTAAAACTCCTACTAAGAGCTATGAAACTGTTATGGATGATGCAAAGTCTATTCACCTTCTTTTTTAAAAAATGCTTATAGAATACTATATATAACAGACTAATATCAAGTTATATGGAATTCCCATGGAAAAGCGGCCAGCCAAGCAAGCAAAAAGGCTGTAAATATCTGTCAAATGCGTAAGAGGAAAAAACTCTCTGAGAGCACAAATTTCCCAACCACCACCACCCTGCAAAGAAAAAGGACTATTTAAGTCTGTAAATAAAAAGTTAAGATTTCATTTAAAAACAGATATTAAACCATACGTCACCTACACAAGTCTTTTCCATTCCCTTCTTAACTTCTAACTGTGCATGAAAGGTGTGTCAGATGGAGACATTATGATGGAGCCCATTAAATAGACATTTTATGGAAGACTTTCAACTATGTAGCCTAAGGGTACAGATAGGTTAGATCTAATAAACATTTTATTTGTGTTCCTTTTAGAATCTCAACCCTCACGAAAATGGCTTTAATTCTATGTCCATGTCTTTTGTTGTGCAGCATGCCCTGAAAAAAGCCCAGTGTTAAATAACTAATAAATCCAGTACTTTGTACCACCTAAATTTTTGATAATTTTTCTAAGTTACAAGGTCATTAACTGCAACCAAATAATAAATGTATTCAGGTATGCACAGACTGAGGATACAGTTTCATAAACGGCTTCAAATGACCAAAGATCACAGGCCATAGAAAAGTGAAGTCCTGGGGTCCCCAGCTCTGCTCCCTTCTTGTTTTGCATCTCTGCCGCTTTTTCCCACCAAAACTAGCAATCACATGGCCTCACAGCAAGTCAGCTCAGTTCACTCATCCAGCTGAGAAGTAACCAGCCACAATGAAGAAGTAAAAAACCTTTCAATCCCATCAGTAATCTCACTGGAACACGAGACAGAACCCACAGGAGGAGCAGATAGTATGGAATATATCCTACTGTACATGTGACACAGGTGTCTTTGACCAGTGCACATGAACTAGAAAACAGATCACACATGAATTTACAGAGTCGAGAAAGAAGGAGATGAGCCACAGGCCTACACCGTTGCTTCCTTGGCTCACAATACTCTGGGGAGCATTGAACAGAACACAGCTCAATCCATCTCTGCAAACAGCCAAAGTTTTGCAGGTGCTTACATAGAGGGCATGGGTCTGTACTTGCCCGCACTTGATTTTTGGAAATTATCTTAATTATTCAGTTATGTAAACTTGATGTTACTTCACCACCTTACTCCTTTGACTGTACATCGTACTCACTTCAGTAAGGGGCCTTTTACTACCCCTGTTGTAAAAGACAGAATGACTATCAGTTTGGTAATCATGGCATTTATTATTTGGTGCCCTAAGGAAACCATGTTCAATGTGACATAATTTAGAACATTCTACAATAAAACACAGTATCTAAAAATGGCACTGTTTTCTATCTCAACCACAACTTCATAAAGAAATGCTACTTGACAGTTTGAATGGTTTTTGCTCCAGGACACAGCTAGGCGATACTGCTAAATTTTAAGACTCAAGCCTGAGAGAATCTTTTGGCTTCCCCTTATCCTGGCACAATTCACTTCTTAGCCAAAAAAAAACAAACAAAAAACAACCCATGTTCATGGACTCACTACCAGCAATGGACAGTACTAATTCATCCATTACTGAAGTTTAAATGCTTGGCAGAACGTGCAGAGTTTCAGATGAATAAAGGGGAGATCAGTCTTGAGAAGTTCAAGAACTGGTTATCACTTGAAAGGATAAAAACTACAGACTTCCCTTCTCAATATTTATAGGGTCAGCACTGGTGCAGCTGTATTACTGGCTGATTCAGCCCTATTCCCATATGCAGAGAGGCCTAAGTTGGCATAAGCTGGTCTCTTCCAAGCCAGATGGCAGAAAGCAGAAGTGGGAGATGGTGTTACACATTAAAACATCTCTTTTCAGTTATTTTATTTGCTATGCTTCCTTCTGGCTCCTTAGCTTGCCAGTTATATCTGCTTTATTCACAGCAGAGCTCAGTATGCCTTTTAGGAGATGACATGTAAGAAACTGCAAATTACCTGAAGGCAAAAGGCTTTGTTTGGGAGATGCAAATGCCAGTTTAGGGGGAGGTTTAGTAAAATATGCCCACAGAGTGCTAACTTCTAGAATAAGCATATTCACATTCACCTTATTAAAAAGGTATATAAACATGTGCACATATTTTATATAGGCTTTCTGATGTTTTCACTCAGCTGCTAAAAAAATACATATTTGTTTATTGCAAACATTATTTCCAAGTTCTTTATCTAAATTATTCTGAAAAGTATTAATGTCCAATTATTCTGCTCAATTTTGACACTCATTACAATTTTTAATTCAAGCGCCCTAATTGTGCATTGTGATCTATTTCATAGCAGATAAACTGAACTTTTTAAAAAACACTAAATGAAAGCATGTATCAAAGTGCAAGGATGGAAGAAAAATTAATGCAAAACCTGTCCAGCTCTGTTTTTAAAACCAACTACTTTCACGAATTAAGTATTCTACAGCTTCTTTTGCTATGACACCTTCTCTCACTATGACTCAAAATTTTCAAGTCAAATACTTCCTCGGTTACTGCATGGAGACAAAAGTTTCTTAGTCTCAACTGAATGGATGGAGGATTAATTTAATGTGTGCTGATGCCCCATGGTTTGCCATCACAGTCCATTTATTTTTGCCTCCATTTGACTTTTGGCATACATGAGATTTGTTCAAACAATTTGCCAAGTCTAATGTGAAACTGCTCCTTTTATTTTTGAGTAAGTAATTCCTAAAAATAATAGGATTGTTAAACTTCCCTCCCCCATTGCAACCCTTCCAGTTCTATTCATATGGCAGTTCCCATAAAACAATAAAAGAGCTAATCAATTTACTGTTTAAGAAAACAGCAGACTGAAAATATGTGCTCAGCTAAACTTGTTTAGCTCAGAAAATTAAAGGTTGAGAATAATTTTCAGCATGCAGATAACCCCTACTTATTTTCCTAATACAGACCAAGACAGAACATATTAAATACATCAGTCTTAACTTCAGGTGTAGAGTGGAACACCACACTTAGAAAACTGCCTTCAATTCCTGACCTCTTTGCTAAAACCAGTGAAGGATATAAATAGTTCCAGTTCTGACATAACACCTATCCCTGAGGAATACTGAAAAAGAGACTGTCCTTCACACCAATCCTGTTAAGCAGCTAGTGTAATTTTGAGAAGACCAGTTTGAAGCCATTACATAATAATGTTTATTTGTTATACAGAGCCCAGATCACATCTATGTCAGATACAGTGACTTTATCACAGTATTTGAGAGTTTTCCAAAGCCCTGCATGCAGATTTAGATAGTCCTAAAATTAAAAATCTTTAGATTTAGATAGCCCTAAAATACTGCTGGGTCTCAGCAATATTTCTCAGTCTAGAAAATAACTTCTAGCTCTTATGATTTTCAGAGAACACATAAAAAATGGTAGTTCCATGGGGCCAGCTCAAAAGGTAGGTAGAAATTTCCTACATTCACATTAAAAAGAAGCAGGATTTTTTTTTTTTTTTTAAAGTACATGGATACTCAGTAAATACAGACAGAATCTGCTCTATTAAAGCACATCATTAGTAACTTTGTAGGCGTGAGAAAGCCAAGGTTTAATCCCCAGGAGCTACTACTTTTCCCTTGTACCTGTTCAGTAGCTAGACCAACAACAGAACACCAGTACAGGAATTTCCACATTCTCACGGGTAAAGAGTTTGGATACATGGGTAATATAACAGCCTTGATTACCCAACTACCACTAGAAATGCAGGGAAGCACTATCTGGAAACTCAGCCATTCACCAATGAAGCCTGTGTGGTCCTCCAGGACTCGTTAGTGCTTTGGTGTCTCTGTACCATGATTCCTCCAGAACTCCAGATTCGGGAGGTCCTCTTAACCATCGACATCAAGTACTCTGCACAAAGCAAGCTCAGATCCAGATTCCCAGCCAAGCTAATAAAATCTCCTGGAACATGGAGCACAGCACAGAAACACCCAAGTGGGTCTACACAGAGCCAGCTTGGTCCATGAGGACTTATTAGTTCAGACACTGTCTGAAAGCAGCTGCACTGCAAAGCTGGTTCTGGAAACAGCAGAGATGTGTTAACATGGCACAGCACTTGAACTAATAAACTGCTAGTTCTGAGCCGAGCCTGCCCCAGGCTAAATCTGGTGCCTATATATCCACTGCACAGTTAATCTGCAACTGCAGAAATGGCCCAAAGAGTTGACTCTGTTTCAAGCCCAGCATGCACAGCTCCACTGCTACCAACATGACTAAGTTTTCTGTCCTTTCACCCTTCTCCACAACAACCAATCCCTCCGTCTACCCTCATCCTGTTTGTTCATTGTTTTTTCTCCTGGCCACTCACATCCATTTCTCAACCTCTCACTACATAAGGCTGCACAATGTCCACCAGCAGCTTCCAGCCTTTCTGGAGTGATTAACCATGGTTACCACTCTCTTCTCACCCTGCCTGAGCAGCACTTCCTAACTCCTCTCCCACCACTTCTGGCTTCCCCCTTTGTCCTACCCTTGGTGGTTCAAGCCCAAACCAAGGAACCATTACACTTATAAAAACAAAAATATGATTGTATTTGCATGTCAAATTGTCCTGTCTTCATGGAATAAAGTAAGTATCAGCAGAAACACCATCACAAGACCTTTCGCCAGGCCAAGGGCAGGCTACCATCTCTAAAGGTAAAATTTGCTATCTCACCCAGAAGTTGCTTAGCAGTCAGCTCAGATATGACTGTCTGAGGCTCTCCTTTTCCCTTCCTACTTGGACTTTCCTTTGTGTGATTCTCCCATGCCAAACAGCCCAAATGTCTTGGTGTGGCAGAAGGGCTGGTGAGGGCAAAGACTGCCTCAGCCAACCATGCTTCCCGTTCCCGCCTTCACCCACCTCTACAAAACCATGCAAAGTAACTGCTGAGCATATGGTTTGTAGCTCTGACGTTCAGGCATGAGAGGACCACTAATTACCAAACTTTTACAGTACTGGAAATGTAACAGAATTAATCACTTGCTACACAAAGTGAGTGTCCCTCTAAAACCAGTTCACATCATTGGTAAAAAATCCACTCTGACTGCATTCCTCTAGCCAGAATCATGACTCCAACAAAGAACGTGTGCAGTTCTACCTGACAGAAGAGACTTCTTGTTTCTGAACTGTTTCCAGAACACCGAAACCAATAAAAAAACTACGAAACCAGAAATAAAACTGAAATTTGTCTCCTCAGTCATCACACATGCTCTGAATGGCAGAGCAGCAGTTTATTGTCCATGCAATATAACAGCATATAAATGTGTACTTAAACAAGGAAATTAGTAGTAATTTCATAACCTTCAATACTAAATCAGACAAGCTTTTTTTAGTAGACTCAGGAACAAATGGCATTGAACTCACAACCAGAAACAGATCCTGTACTTACTTGCACCAGTTGGTTTTATGTATGTATGCATCATAATGCCATAGAGGTATTATAAAGATTGTCATATGAATAGAATTTTACTGTCAAAGGACATTTTTGTTCTAAATCCAACTGCAACCATCCTCATTCCCGAAAGCAATCAGGTCTTCCTACTACACATTCTGCTAAACAGCCAATGAAAAATTCCTGCAATTCATTGAACAGAGCAGTTATGAAATGCAAAATTCTGAAAAGTGGTAACATGTTAACTTGAAAAAGCTTTTCTGCAAATAACGCTAAAACAAAACTAAAATCATGAAATGTTTCGTTTGGCTGGCAAGTCTCATCAGCTGTGGAGTTCTGAATTTATCAGTCACAGACTTTTTTTAAGAATCACTATGTGCTTTGAAGTCCAACTAAGGCTTAATAAACTTTCTTACAG